>VUQH01036607.1:8828-26210 GCA_015106775.1 Etroplus canarensis | reverse complement strand
CAATAAAGCAGAATCTCCTTTCGCTTTAATAATTTAATAAAATACAGAAAAGCTTCTGCAAAACTAAACACGAAGAATTTATTCATAAATCTTATACAGCAAACTGGCAGCCGGATAATAAGTGAGAACTACTACTTCACTTAATGCATTCATAGATCAATCATAGCAAATCATAAATGTAGGAATTTGTTCAGAAATGTAAAAACAACCTAGAAAAAGAGAGCAGTGCAAGAGGTTACAGCTCAGCCGGGTGGACACTCACCAGGTTGCTGCTCCGGCAGTAGAAATGGCTGTAGGCTTTCCTGCGACTCGACAGGGCAAACAGGAAGTACTTGGCTTGTCCTTCCTGTACAAAAGACAACCAGTATAATTTTTCTGTCTGTATCAGGAATTTGTTTTGACAACATGATTAGTCAAACAACTCGACTGGATCACAGACAGGATATAAAAGTCTATGATCGAGCCACCGTGATGTCAACCAGCGGTTTGTGAGCCTCAAGGTCAGCGTTTTGGTCCAGTTTTGAAACCGGACTTAAAAGTGCGAAGGCTGAATCTGACTGAGGAACTGAGGGACACTGAACGCTCATGTGGCACAGCCACGTCAGTCACGGCGTAGTCACATCCTAAAGCATCTTCTTCTTCCTGCATCCTCTCCCCTCACACCAACACTACATCCATCAACCTTCTCTGTGGTCGTTCTCTTCTCCTGCCTGGCAGCTCCATCTTCAACTTCACGATCCCTCCTCTGAACGTGTCCAAGCCATCTCAGCATGAGCTGTCCCTCTGATGGGACTCATTTCTAATCCTGTCCATCCTGGTCACTCCCATTGTGAACATCTCAACATCTGCAATTCTGCCACCTCCAGCTCCGCCTCCTGTCTTTTTGTCAGTGCCACCGTCTCCAAACCATACATCATAGCAGGTCTCGTTACTGTCTTTGTAAACCTTCCCTTTCGCTCTCGCTGCTATCCTTTCTGTCAGGCCACAGAAACTCACAGCAACACATCTGGGATTACATCTCACTGCAACACGCCATGAAACGCATCAAACACCACCCACTGTGCTCCCTCTGGTCTTAATCAACTGACTGAGCTCATCCAAACACCTCACATCCACGACAATGACTGCTGAAGAGCTTCAGCTCTGAAGCCCCATTGCTTCCTCTGTTACAGGCCTCAGTCTGGGCAGCAGAACTGTCAGCGCCATCAGCTGGTGAAGATTCCCAAGAGTGTAATGTGAAGGAAAAAAAGCTCTATTAGGCTGTTAAAACTTGAGTTGACAAGACATGAAGAACTAAAAGCCACCTTTACATAAAAGCCAAAGATCAAGAAAAATCAACTATCAGGTGATAAAGTAAAAATAATCATGTTAAAAATAACATGACCTGCTGCAACAGGATATCGTTCAGCACGGCACAAGGAGGAAAAAAATAAACTAAGATAATAATTAAATGACTGAGCTCACAGATAAAGTCAAGGGACTTCTATACAAACTTTTAAAACAAGAGGCGTCATCCCCTCCTGGCCATTAGAAATAATGCTGGTTTAAAGCATTTACCTTTTAGACCTGAAAACTACTGCCATCTTTTACATGCAGTCTATGGGTTGGACAGACAGCAGTGGGCATGACTGCACTTTTACAGATTAGATACAAAAAATTACTAGCAGATATCCCATCAACTATTAGGGCTGTTTATGCTCGCCACTGCTGCCTACACGGGTGGTGGCATGCCAAAAGTGGTGCCACGGCTGTTGGCACTCACTGCGCTCGTGTGTCGTTTCAGCTTGTTGTGCACCTCTCGATTTTTGTAAGCTGATGCACAAGCTGCAGGAGGATTGAACTGTTAGGAGTTGGATGTTAATGTCATTTAAATGATACATCAGTGCTCAGCCATTCCCAGATAGGGAGATACTGCACCAGCTGGAAAAGATGAACAAAACTCAAAAAACAAAAAAAAACCAAAAAACTTCTGCTCCTTGTTTTGACTTCTTCTATTCTTTTTCCAGTGACAGTGC
Source organism: Etroplus canarensis (assembly GCA_015106775.1). NCBI lineage: Eukaryota > Metazoa > Chordata > Actinopteri > Cichliformes > Cichlidae > Etroplus > Etroplus canarensis. Next base: position 24,195 of record VUQH01036607.1, on the reverse strand, counting down.
GCTTTGCACCACTCCATTCGACATTTGTCATTGTCTTTGGTGATGTAAGGCTTGCATGCAGCTGCTCGGCCATGGAGCTCCTGGCGCACCGTCTTTGCGCTGACTTTAATGTCAGAGGAGGCTTGGAACTCTGTGGTTAATGAGTCAGCAGAGTGTTTGCGGCGTTTATGCACTACGCACGTCAGCACTCGGTGACCCCCCGCTCTGTAACTGTACACGGTATGCAACTTGACTGAGTTGCGGTGGTTTCTCAACGTTTCCAGTTTGCAATAATACAACATACAGCAGGGTTTTCAAACTCCCGGCCCACGGGCCACTTCAGGCACCGCCCCCTACTTCCGATCTGCGATTTGATGTCAAAAATATCGTCTAATTTTATATATAATGCAATGCCACCATACTGCATTACAATGTGGCCCTTTAAAGGGTTACAGTGTTAATAGTGGAATATCTAGGAGGGAAGAAATTTCACAACATGACTTGCTGCAACAGTGGCAACAAATCACAGTGGAATTCAGTGAGCTCTTTAAAACGATACATTCTTTCAAAAATGTCTGTAAAGACAGACTGCATGGCTAGCCGCTAGATTTTATACACCTGTGGCAATGGGAACGAATGAAACACCTGAATTAAATGATGTCCTTGCAGAGCATCTAGCAATTTGTCTGCTTTCACAAGTAAACTAGAGTTACTGTTAGTTTGTCCATGTAATGTACCTTTGGTGTGCTGTACGTCAGACGAAGTGTGTTAACTTCACTCCATGCATCAGGAAGATCTGGAAATGTAAACGAAAACACACAAATATCAGTCTTCCTAGTGTGACTCAGTAAACTGGCCAGTTGCGGGATTCCTCTGTTGATGCAGCTTCTCCACATTAAAGAGCTTCGCTCCAACCTGAGATGGAGATGGGTGTGTCTTGAATTTCTCCCGGCATCCTCACAGGGTGTCTGATGAAATGATAGTTTAGCACAGCCAACTTCTTCTCTGGGTTTTCTGTGAACTGTTAAGAGAGCGCACACTCAGCAAGTCAGCTTATCAGGTTATTTCCTCACGAGCTTTGATTATTCCCAACTCCCACCACTCTCTGACTGGATAAGGTTTGTCTTCAATACTTTTTCAAAATACATTTTTGCACACAAAGGTTCATCATCAGAAAATAAGTGATGTTTGTTGTTCGGACCTGTCTGGTTTCAGGATCGATGAGGTCGAAGAAAGCCCTGACAGTAGCAAGAACAAGCTCTTTGCACCTGAAACACAAAGACACATACACACACACACACTGCATGTCAGTAACCTCGGTAACAATTAAATACGGGTGAATAAAAATGAATTAGCACAGGCAGATTTAAAGTCCTTTACCAGACGATGGACAGATGATCAGTGGACACCCATGTCCTGGGAACTGCAGTTACCTGGTCAAAAACAAGAAGAAAATTGTTGTACATGAAGAAGAGCAGTCAGAATCAAAAACCAGAGAACCAAAGGTGAAGAAGTAAATTTTAACTCTGGCCAAATGTTGCTTAATCAATCCAGGATCATATCGTACCACCAGCGACAGCTTATTAGGATCTCCTGGGGGACAGGGAAGGGAAGTGAGGCCGGAGCGGACCTGGTAGTCCCGATAACCACCCCCGACAGACAGAACGGTGACGTTCCTGAGCTTGCTCGCCTGGTTAACCCACTTGTGTCTCACAGCAGAGTAAAAATCTGCACACACAGGGACAACGAGGAGAAAGAGATGCAAAAATTTGATAAACGAGTCAGAAAGAACAACGGGACGGGCGTTCTTACCCAACAGGTACGGATCCAGGGCCAGCACTGGAGCCAGGTGAGGCGAGGCCTGGGTGATGATGAGGCTGACCAGGTTGGTGTTGAAACGAGGCAGAGTGAACAGCGCCCGAGCCACCACGCCTCCCATGGAGTGACCGACCAGCACGACGCTCTGAGGGGGGGTCTTCAGGTGCTGGTGAGACAAGAAACCGGGGCAATACCTCAGTCCTCTGCTGTGTAGAGCCGTCAAAGGATTCTGAGCACAACTAACTGAACCTTTTATTACATCTCAGCTGGATGCCAGACTGCTTTTACCTTGTAGAGCCTCAGGATGGCCTTAATGCTCTCATGCAGGAAATGCGTCTGTCTGAGCAGACTGCCGCCGTAAAGAGCCACCAGCTCCTCGTTGAAGTCTACGGTGAACACGTTGAAGTGGAGACCTCCTTCCATGTTTTCAGCCTTCCTCAAGGCAACTGAGCCCAGAGAGCGAGCTTCGAGGAGAGGAGGACACGTTAGATGGTGCAAAATAACTTGGAGATAATTCATCTGAGTGGGCGCGGGACCACACCCCAAACACTTCCCCTTCCGGTGGTACGTCTATAAAGTCCTATTCGCAGCATTTTACTTGATTATCCCCGTTCATCCATTCATTTGTTCCATTTTCTTCCGCTTATCTGTGTCCAGATTGAGGGGGCAGTAGCTAAGCAGAGACGCCCAGACCTCCCTCTCCTTGGCCACCTTTCTCCAGCTCTTCTGGGGAGACATCGAGGCATTCTCTAACCAGCTGAGAAACGTAATCTCGGGGCCTCCTCCTGGTAGGACATGCCTGAAACACCTCAACAAGGAGGCATCCAGGAACATCCTAGTCACGTGCCCAAAGCACCTTAACTGGCTCCTTTAAATGTGGAGCAGTAGCAGCTCTACTCTGAGCCCCCTCTTGAGTGACCGAGCTCCTCACACCATCCTCTCAAGGTCAGGTGGAGACACCCTACAGTCACTATGCAGAGGTGAAGATAGGAATGTAGCGCAACCAGTAAATAGACAGCTTCACCTTAACGCTCAGCTCTGTTCACCACAGCAGAGCAATATAGCATCTGCTGCGCCAATCAATCTCCTGCTCCGCTCTCCGCTCACTCCTGAACAAGACCTCAACATGCTTAAACTCCTCCACTTGGGGCAGCAGCCCTTTTCTGGCTGAGAACCATGGCCTCGGATTTGGAGGTGCCAATTCTCATTTCCACTGCTGCACCGGGCTGCACGCTACAAAATGAAGCAAAAAGAACCACATCATCCACAAAAAGCTGACATGAGATCCTGAGACCCTCCACTTGGCTATGTCTAGAAAACCTGTCCATAAAAATTACGAGCTGAATCTGTGACAAAGGCCAGCTCGGGTTTGGGAACCAGTCTCCCACATGTTGCTTAGGTTCCCAAGTTAACACTGCAGGACAGAAACTTCTGTAAAGTCTGGCTTTCATCCAGCAGCTGTTAAAGCCCCTGTCACACCATGACGCTTTAACAAGCTTATGCCGACGCATTCAAATTCCCTTAAAATGCTGGAACAATGATGTTAAATGGACGTATACATAACCATATATGCTAGCGTACTGCCGGAATTCACACCTCGAAGCCCATTCATACCACTCCCCTTAAACGCACCACATAGGCAATTATTCGGCAGCTGTGTGGGAAACGTTCAGTTCGACTGGATCACGTCAAATACTTCCACAAACGGCAATATGCATTGAAGATATGGTTGATATATGTTACACATACGTTACAAACATGTTAGAGGTTATTAATACTTCTTGGGTTTGAAAGACATTATCTCCATGTATTTAGACCATACAGTTACATGAGTCTCCGAATGCATGAAGTACCTGCAACATATGGTCCTCATATGCAGGACGAAGAGCCATACGCTGGCAAGTGTTGGAGGTTTTGTGCATGCTAGAAACTTTCCCACTACCTCGTAGACCGGCGTAATTATGTGCGCTCTTAACTATTAGAAAACTTCCCTAGAACGTAATTGACGTACTTGCAGTTTTTCTCCTACAACGGCATACGCTTGTCAAATCGTCATGGTGTGACAGGGGCTTTACAGAGCGGGGTCACCGAGTGCTGAGCTGCATAGTGTGCAAAGGTGGCCAGCTCTCTGCTGACTCGATAACCGCAGAGTTCCAAACCTCCTCTGACATTAACATCAGCACAAGAACTATGTGTCAGGAGCTTCATGGCGTGGGTATCTATGCCAAGAAGCTGCATATATGTTACATGTTACTCATAGTTATTCATATGTACCTCCACGTATTTTGACATAAGTAACGCAAGTCTCCGATTGCATTAAGTACCTGCAACATATAGTCCTCGTATGCGGGACCAAGAGCCACACAGCTGGCAAGCATCAGAGGTTCTGTGCATGCTCAAAACTTTGCCACAACCTCGCCGTACTACCTCGTAGACCGGCGCAATTATGTGTGCCCTTAACACCTACAAAACTTCTCTATAATGTACCTGACGTACTTGCAGTTTTTTTCCTACGCCGTCATACGCTTGTTACATCGTTATGGTGTGACAGGGTAGCTTAACCAGTTACACTCAGAGAACAGCGAGTCACGGCAGTCACCAGACACACAGATTTAGGCAGAATTTGATGGTGGACATCATCAAAAAGCTATTTATCAGTTTTGCATAAGGAGACTATGACACAGTACATCTGTATACTGCATTTTAGCGTCCCTGTAGTGTAGGGGTTTACACCTTAGCCTTACAAGGTAAAGGTCCATGGTTTGATTCCAGGTGGGGATATAAGCAATTTTTATATTAAAATACAGGACTTCTGGGACTATTAATAAGGTGTCCCTGAATGTCAAACACAAACACACTGTTAGGCAGTTTGGGATAAAAGCGGACTTGTAGATTGGAGGAGCCGGGAATCAAACTGTAAACGTTCCATTTAGTAGACCGCCAGTTCCTGAGCCACAGTGAGTCAGCTACATGAAAGCAAATCCAGTAAAAATACCATCTACACTCAGATCTAGTCAAGCTTTAAGAATGTGAAAGCAGGAGAAGAAATACTGAGGAACACTGCACATGGACCTTCAACACCAACACCACAGTAACAGCTAAATCTGTTTGTCTTCACATGAATAGCGGCGGGGGCGTTCTCCTCCTACACACAGCTGACGGTAAGAACTGTGGACCAGCAGCATCTCAGAAGGGATGTGTGTCAATAAAAGAAAGTTATTAGTTAGAAACTACTGATACAACCAGAACGTTTACGGTTTGATTCCCTAAGAACTGTCAGAATTATTTCCAACTCCAATATTTATTAAATGACATTACAGAATACAATTAGTCCTCTGTGTGATTTTCTTCTCAACCTTTGGCACTCAGATTTCAGCACATTTCCTTCATTAAATATCAAAAACAACAATTCTTCTTCTCCTGTTGGCTGTCATTATCCAAACTAGCTGGTAGATTTCATTAAATGCTGCCTAACAGGAGAAACGTGTGCATGTGTTGGGGACTACTTTCATTCCCAGGTTAATCTCTTTATTTGGCTCTACGAGTATTTCCGGCGGCAGGACACTTTATTTGAGGCTGAATTAAAATAAACCACAGTGTGTGAGTTTATGGTGATGAAGGAACAACAGTGAGGCTCACTGATGTGGTTCTTTTTACAGTTTCAGGAGAACGGCGGAGCTTTCTGGAGGAGAAAAATGAGCCATCAGGTTCCAGCTACACACATGCAATAAATGTCAAGATCATTTTACTGTTAGTTTGGGTTTTTTCGTGGGATTAGTGATACGGAAAAGACAGAACAACACACATTTAATTGACTAAAAGGTATAGTTTAAATGGCGAGTGTAGACCCACGGGGAGAGATATCCTTACAAATTTTAAAACTAAATCAAACAATTGGAAAATATGTGCAAAAACCAGTTTTTCAAGATGAACACATTCCAGCTTTACACACACAAGACACAATGAGGCATGGGAAAAGGCTGAGCATCCACTGCCTTCAGAGACGAAAGCTGCTGTTCCAAATTATACTAAACAGCCCTTATTTCTTTCGGTTTTGTGTGGAAAATGGGAAATGGGTGCAACGACTGATTGAAATGAGCGCAAACATAAATGAAAACACAGGACATAAGGCAAAAACACAGTTTGTAGAATTCTAACCAGCTTCAAAGTGAATATTTAGTATGAGTTCCTTTATTCTTCAGCACAGCCTGAACTCTCTTAGCAAAGCTTTCTGTCTTTTCTTGAAGTCGTCTTCAGGAATAGTTCTCCAGGCTTCTTGAAGGACATTCCAAAGCTCTTCTTTGGATGTTGGCTGCCTTTTGTTTTGTTCTCTGTCAAGACGATCCCACACTGCTTCAATAATGTTGAGGTCTGGGCTCCTGGGAGGCCAATCCATGACTGACAATGAAGCCGTTCCCAATCAGATGTTGTTGTACGGTGGATCAAAAATGTCATTACTTTCTGCGTTGATATTTTCATCCATTTTGAAAAGATCCCCAACACCACTGGCTGAAATGCTGCCCGAAACCATGACAGAGCTTCTGACCTCCTCAGTACATACCGATAATGATTTGAACTAAAAATGTCCAATTTGGATTCATTCCTTCATGAGACCTGATGCCAGTGATGTTCAGTTCTTGTGTCATTTTCATACCTCAGCCTTTTCTCCCCGTTTCCCTTCTTTAAGAATGTCTTCTTGACAGCTTGACAACCTTCTACTCAGACCATTTCTGATGAGGCTTCAGTGAACAGCAGATGGATCAACTGAAGGTCCAGATGCATCTCTCAAGTCTTCACTGTTTTTTTCCCCTAGTTCTTAAGGACGTGATCTTTAGATACTGTTATTCTGCTGTAGATCATTTTTAGGCCTGACACTACTTCTTTTGTTCTCCACTTGTCCATTTTACACCCATTTTTAAGGAATGCATTTGGGAATCAAGGATTTGGGAATCACCTCGTTGTTATTTCACAGCTGTTAAACTGTCTCATCTTTGGCATTTATTATAGGTTCAACTAAAGAAATGGAAACAAATTATGTGTTTTTGTGACAGGCCGTTAGGAACAAGGGGCAGCAGTCAAACATGATGTTCAGTATGGACTGACTGTGATTGGCACAGAAGTCCAATAACAGAACAGCACTCGGTTTCAGATCGGACAGGCCATTCCTCTCAGTCACACTATCACTGTCCACAGAAATCCCCAGCTGGGGCGCCTTCAAGCACCCCATCCAGGGACTTCAAGAGGGCAGGGTACTCTGAGCTGTCATTTGGTGCGTAAGTGCAGACAACGGTCAGCACCCCTTCCCTGACCCAATCGTGCAGCGAAGAGACGCTCTCGTCCTCTGGGGATAACACCAACATGCAGGCACCAAACCACCCCTGACCGCTACCTCTAACTGAGGGTAACTCCAGAGTCGAACAGATCTGGCCCTTCTCCCAGAGACTGGTTCCAAAACCTGAACTGTGAGTTGAAGTGAGCCTGACCATATCTAGCTGCTATGTCCCGGTCGCATGCACCAGCTCAGGCTCCTTCCCCATCAGAGAGGGGACATTCCATGGCCTACGAGCCAGATTTGTCAACCGGGGATGGAACTGCCAGGGGTCTCTGCCTGAGCAACAATGAACTGGACCTGTGGGCTCCCCACCCACAGCAAGGTTGGCCCAACGTAGCCCTTTCAGGCAACCCAACATAAAATAAAAAATATGGACATTTTAACCCCTCACAAGCTTGACGTCTCCTGCTCGTCCTAAAAAAATAAACACATATCTATCTATTCCTTAAATGAAGTCCTGGTTGTACATCGGACCGCTGTTGTCCTACCTTGGTTTATCTTCTCTGCTTCATGATTGAGCTAAATTCATTCTTCTGCCTCTCAAGTTTATATTATTTTACACATAACTGAGTGTCTGTAACACAATGCAATTTCCCCCCTGGGATTAAGAAAGTATTCTGATTCTGAAATGTTACTGAACCACTATTAATTTTGCGCTCTTACCTTGTTTATGACTTCCTGCATTTCCAGGCAGAAATAGCACAGGGGCGCCGGTGAGTTTGAGCGCTCGGGTCTCCTGGGCGTACACACCCTCTCCGTACAGGTAGAGCCCGTACGCCGGGTACAGTCTAGCCACGCGGCGAGGCAACGCCACACGCTGAAACCACACAGACGCCGATTAGGACGTGAAGACTCACATGACTCACTGACCTGGCGCCACAATTAAATATATCGCAAAAGTGTCGCACAGCTATATCTACTCGACAGCCGATTAACTCCAAATACCTACGCCTAATTCCGGCTTTATGTCACAAGTGCTGAGAAGCTACACAGGTGTTGTCTCCTGTAGCCGATCCTCCATGTTTAAAAGCAACGTCAAGACCTCTGTCAGTGTAACACCGCTTTTTGTATCAGATGATCAGGCAGATTAATTAAGCTGGAAAAAAATTAATCAGCAACAATTATTTTTGGGGGAAATTATACTGAAAAGAAACTTGTGAAAATGTGAGGATTTAACGCTTTTAGCTGGATAGCTTCATGGTAAATCCAAACAGAAAAATAAATATGGCATTACAAAAAGCTCACACAAACTACGAAATAGTTTGTTTACAATGCTGACGTTTCTCCTCCTGCTCTAAACATCTGATAAATAATACTTCCTCAATACCTACAGTACTGTGCAAAAGGCTTGCGACACCCCTCATTTCATTTTGTTTTCACTTTCTTGCCATTTTTTATTTTTTGGTCTTGAGCACTAGTTCTCCAGGCTTTCTGAAGGTCAAAGTGTCTCTCTGGACATTGGCTGCTTTTTCACTCATTTTCAGTCCAGTTCTTGTACCTGACAATTTCCACAGGAATGTTTTTGTTTGTTAAGCCCCATTAACACTAACCTATGAATCACTCAAATATAAAAAAGGCCCCAAACACAAGAGATGAACTAGTGTTTCCACACACAGCAGAAAACAAGGAACCCATTTTAAAGTGTATCTCGAGGCACTTAGTTACCAGGAGCCTGTCACAAAGACGCATCATTTTTTCCCCATTTCTTTATCTTACGCTATTAAAAATGCCAAAGATAACACAATATGGCAGGCATAAAACAGGAATTTTGCACCAACAAGGTGATTCCCAAACAGCTATTAGCTGAAAACTTGGCTAATCACGTCTGTAAGAAAAACAAAGAAAAATCAGCTTAAACCTGACAGGACCTTCATCTGGCCCTTCAGTTGATCCATCTACTGTTCACTGAAGCCTCCTCGGAGATGGTGTCAGTGGAAGGGGGGCTGTGAAGAAGCCATTCTTAAGGAAGGGTAATAGAGATTTTAAAAAAACTGAGGTATGCCAAATTACACAAGAACTGGACTGAAAATCAGTGGCAGCAGGTCTTATGGAGTGATGAATCCATATTTGAGGTTTTTGCTTTAAACCAGGGGTCAGAAGAGAGGTCCAACAGTGAGTGTCTACAGCCATCTGTTAAACACAGTGGAGGCTCTGTCATGGTTTGGGCCTGCATCTCAGCCAATGCTGCTGGAGATCTTGTAAAAGTTGATGAAGCTGATGGAATTATGAACGTCAGATTTTGATCCACCATGCAATACCATCTGGAATGCATCTTATTGGCAACGGCTTCATTTTTCAGTATCAAAATGATCCCAAACACACAGCCAATGCGGTAAAAGTCTACCTGGATAGAAAAAACACAATGGATCACTATCAGTCATGGATTGGCCTCCCAGGAGCCCAGACCTCAACATTACTGAAGCAGTGTGGGATCATGTTGACAGACAACAGACCAAAAGGCAGACAGCATCCAAAGAAGAGCTTTGGAATGTCCTTCAAGAAGCCTGGAGAACTATTCCTGAAGACGACTTAAAGAAACGACAAGAAAGCTTGGCTAAGAGAGGTCAGGCTGTGTTACAGAATAAAAGAGCTCATACTAAATACTGACTTTCAAGCTGCTTAGAACTGTACAAACTGTGTTTTTGCCTTATGTCCTGTATTTTATTTTATGTTTGCATATGCAGCATCCATTTCTCAAACAACAAACAAAAAAAATAAGGGCTGGCTCAAAACTTTTGCACAGTATTGTATTGCCTCTCTTTTTTACGGAGGACCAAACCTGCCAAAATTAAAACCTGAAAAATGACTGTTGAAAGAGAACAAAAAAACTACTGAATGCCTAAAAACAAAGAGAATTAACAAGGGCACTTCATTATGTATGAGATAAATAAACTGCTTCTGCATTTATCCTTTTTTAATCTAGAATAATAAACTATTTATTTAGAACATCTGTCCAACTCTTTATTTCTATATTTTCTTCTCCATTTCTTTATGACTTTCTGTTTGACTAAATAAACGAGGGAGATGACATTTAAACTGTCGCCTCTTCACTCGTTTGATCGAAACCAGGTTCAGAAATAGCTGCCTCAAGGCGGGAGATTAGCGAACTGAAAATAAAGCTGTCAGTCAGAACCATTTACTTTGATGTATCAAATAAAGTAACAGTGCATGTGATGAACAACAGTATCCCAAAACGATACTGTTGTTCATTTACGTATGGGGTTATTAATATAGGAGAATTATTATCAGACACACACATAATCTCCCCGCAGCGCTGTGGTTTATACATTCGCCTTACAAGCCCCTCTCCCCATGGAGGGTTGTGTTAGACAGGGCATCCGGTGTAAAACCTCTGCCAAATTACCAATGCGGATTAATCTTGGGAGAACATAATGAGACACACACATCTGTTGAACTACAGCAGAAGTTTCAGAATAAGAGCAAAGGGACTGAATGCCAGAAAATTGATGACAAATAGTTATACGTTTTTTTTATAAGCAGCTAAAATTAGTCCCAAAATATACTTTGACAGTCTATAATATACATGGCAAAATTCGCTGTATAGACAAAAGTATTGGATCACATGTTCTAAAGAGCTCACTGATTTCCAGCGTGGTACTGTGATTGGATGTCACCTTTGCAACAAGTCAGTCAATGAAATGTCTTCCCTCCCAGATACTCCACCATCAGCTGTAAGCAGTATTATTGCAAAGTGGAAGCGTTTAAGAACCACAGCAACCAGGCGACAGACCGAAAGTTACAGAACAAAAACTCAAAATAACAGAGCTTTACAGGTTACTGGGATCAAAAAGGATCAGAGTAAGTATACTACAGCACGAGAATGAACTTTAGCTTCCTTTTATTTTCATCATATTTACTTAGTAAGGCAGTTGAGAAGGTCAATGTCAAAACGTCCTTCACATACTTAATGTCTCAGCATTAGTTTCCCACACTGAAGGACAAACAGTGTACTCTGTTTTCCCTGAGCCACTCAGCTGTGTGCAAGCCTTACATCACTGAGCGTTGGCTGGAGTGGCGTAAAGCACGCCGCCACAGGACTCTGGAGCAGTGGAAATGTGTTCTGTGGCCTGATGAATCTCACTTCTCCATCTTCTGGGTTTGGTGAATGCCAGGAGAACATTACCTGCCTGACTGCACTGTGGGAAATCTTAATGCTTCAGCATACCAAGACCTTTTGAGCAATTCTATGCTTCCAACTTTGTGCGAACAGTTTGGGGGAAGGTCCTTTTCTGTTCCAGCATGACTGCTCTCCAGACCACAAAGCAAGCTGCATAAAGGCACGGCTGGATGCGTTTGACTTGGAAGAACTTGACTAGCCCACACAGAGCCCTGACCTCAACCCCATCCAACACCTTTGGGATGAACAAGAATGGAGCGTGTGATCCTCTCATCCAACATCAGTGCCTTCTGGATCTTCTTCTTTTGGCTGCTCCCGTTGGGGGTCGCCACAGCGGATCATCCGCCCCCATCTCACCCTGTTCCTCACACCAACCCTCTGCATGTCCTCCTTCACTACATCCATCAATCTTCTCTGTGGTCTTCCTCTTCTCTTCCTGCCTGGCAGCTCCACCTTTAGCATCCTTTGTCCAATATGTCCACTATCCCTCCTCTGGACATGTCCAAACCATCTCAGCCTTGCCTCTCTGACTTTGTCTCCAAACCATCTCAACATGAGCTGTCCCTCTGATGGACTCATTTCTAATCCTGTCCACCCTGGTCACTCCCAGCGAAAATCTCAACATCTTCAATTCTACCTCCTCCAGCTCCACCTCCTGTCTTTTGTCAGTGCCTCCGTCTCCAAACCATACATGGCAGCAGGTCTCACTACCATCTTGTAAACCTTATCTTTCGCTCTTGCTGCCATCCTTCTTTCAGTCTTCCCCACCCTGCCTGCACTCTGCTTCTTCACCTCTTTTGTGCTCTGTCCATTACTTTGGATGGTTGATCCCAGGTATTTAAACTCATCCACCTTCACAGTTCCACCTGCCTCCCTCTCATTCACACACATGTACTGTGTCTTGCTTCTCCTGACTTTCAATCCTCTTCTCTCCAGTGCATACCTCCACCTCTCCAGGCTCTCCTCCACCTTCTCCCTACAGATCACAAAAATTCCCACAGACACACTCAAAGCCTTCCCAGAAGAGTGGAGGCTGTTTTAGCTGCAAAGAGGAACCCACTCCATACAGATTTAGCACGGGATGTGATAAAGGCTCCTGGAGGTGGTCCAATACTTCTGTCCATCTGTTGTATGAATATAATAAGTCACTTAGCCGGAGAGCCGCTGACAGGAGTCAAGGCTCAGCAGTTAGTTTATGCTCTAATAATCTGGCTAATCTAATCCCAAGCCCCAGCAGGGAGGGCACAGGTGTGCTGAGGAGGGGACCTCACACGCAGCTTCCAGGAAGTAGCCGGACACACACCTGACCGCCTGCCGACGGACCGAGCACACGTCCGAGCAAACGCCAACACAGCCGCGGCCCCGCTGGCTAACGTCGCGGGCGTCCAGGTGCCGTGATTAGCCGAGTACTCACCCGATACTCCGGGTATTCAAACATGTAGGTCATGCTGCATCTGTTCTCCTCGAAGCCCGTCAGCAACTCCCGCAGGCCGACCGCCAGCAGCCCCGCGGCCAGACCGTAAAAGGACACGGCGGCGACTTTCATGCTGAAACCGTGAGTGTGGCGTTCAAATCGCACTGCCGCGGGGGCTCCGCGCTTCCATTTTCCTTCGGTTCGCTCCGCGACAGGCTGTCAGACACACCGGCTGAGGCTCACAACAGGAACCACACCGCGGAGGAGAGTGGCAGCTCGGCCGGCCAATGGGAAGAGCGCACCAGAGAAAATAGACCAATGGGAGAGCAGCAAGGGAGTGACGCAGCCTATCTATAGGATGGCTGAGTTCGATTTACTTTTTTCCTTTAAAATACGTGTATTTTTTTATTTTTCTTGCAGCTCAAAATTACTACGAAAGACCAGCAGGTAAGATAGGGGGAAAATTTAGTATTTTTCCAATTTACAGGAGAAATGACTACATTAATTAAAATTTTATTTATTTTATTTTTTCCACCACAGGAAGTACATATCATGCAACAGATACCACCTGTTTATTTTTTCTTTAACTTTTGTGACTTTATGATCCCAAGAAAAAAAATCTGTTTTTTTTTTAAATTTTGTAAGATGTTTGATTTTTTTTCCTGTAAATTTTCATGGTTTATCACTTCACACACCAAATAAAAAAGAAGACCTGTGCACAAGGCTACTGACCCTGTACCAGCAACAAACACTCACTGACTACTTCAGTACCTTTTCAGCTGCTTGGTAAACATCTAATCAGCCAATCACATGGCAGCAACTCAGTGCATTCATGCAGGTGGACATGGTCGGGATGACCCGCTGAGGTTCAAACTGAGCATCACAACAGGGAAGAAAGGTGATCTAGGTGACTTTGAACGTGCTATGGTTAGCCCCGATTCTTTTATTGGAACAAAACCTGTTGTTTTGGGCACGTATCTAATGCAGTTCCATCTGTCTCCTGGTATACAAATCAATTCTAACCGGTCATGTTATTTTATAGTTCTGGAACATACAAGGACATATTTTCCACACAGTGAGCTCGGTGAGAAGTACAAAGTGAGAAACTCAGAATAAGGATACCTGATGTCCAAAAACAAGACCAATTCTAACACTATAGTTGCTCTTGGTATTTCACAAACTGCTGATCTGCTGGGATTTCCCCCACACCACCATTTCTGGGGTTTACAGAGTATGGTCTGAAAAAGAGGAAAAATCCATTGCTTCCAGCTGACAGGTAGGCAACAGGAAGTCAAATAACCAGTCATTACAGTCAAGGCATGCAGAAGACCATCTCTGATGGGCTCCAGCAGCAGAAGAGCACACCAGGTGCCTCTCCTGTGAGCTAAGAACAGGAAACTGAGGCTACAGCTCACACAGACGCACCAGATTGGAAAAATGTCGCCTGGTCTGATGAGCGTCGATTTCTGATGGAACGTTCAGATGGCGGTGTCAGAATATGGCGTAAACAGCATGAAGGCGTGGATCCATCCTGCCTCGTTTCAGCAGTTCAGGCTGCTGGCGGTGTAATGGCGAGGGGGATATTTTCTTGGTTCACGCTGGGCTCTTTAGCACCACCTGAATATTATAACCCCACAGCCCACCTGAGTATTGTGGTTGACCACTGTCACAGTCCAACTCATAACCAATGATTAACTGTGAGAGAGACACAGCTCTAACCAAAATTTAGCCATTTATTGACCAAAAGGAAAAACATAATGACCTTTGTGGCATGTGTTATCAGTGTGTCAGCAGGCAGATGGGCGACTGCCAGCTCTTCAGTGCTCCAGGAAGACTGGTCAGGTGCTCCTGGTTGCATTAATCAACTCCACCTACCAGGAACCCTGTAAGACAACACAAAGGGACAAACGAAAAGAAAAAAAACACAGCAGGCCAGCCAGAGGGCCATCACACCATCTTCACTCCTTTATACCACAGTGTACCCATCCTCTGATGGCTGCTTCCAGCAGGATAACACACCATGTCACAAAGCTCAGAACATCTCACACTGGTTTCTTGAACATGACGATGAGTTCACTGTACTCAAACAGCCTCCACAGTCAGCAGATCTCAGTCCAACAGAGCATCTTTGGGATGTGGTGGAACAGGAGATTCTCATCATGGATGTGCAGCAACAAATCTGCAGCAGGTGTGTGATGCTGTCATGTCAGTATGGAGCAAAATCTCTGAGGAATGTTTCCAGCACCTTGTTGAGTTTATGAAGGCAGTTCTGAAGGCAAAAGAGGGTCCAACTCAGTACTAGCAAGGTGTACTTAATGAAGTGGCCAGCAAGTGTAAAGAGGAGCATTGAAAATAAATAAATGAAAATAAAACTCGGTCACAAATTCATAAGAAAAGGTTCAGAATGTTCTTAAATTCAGTTTAGATAGAAGGAATGCTTTGAGGAGCTAACGAATGAGGAAAGCAAGAGACAGAGCAGGACAGATGGGAGGGAAGATGGCGAATCAGGAAGTGCAGAGTCTAAGTAAGGAGGAAGTGAGGGCAGCTATGAAGAGGATGAAGAGTGGACCTGTGGAGGTATGGAGATGTCTAGGAGAGAGGGCAGTGGACTATTTAACCAGATTGTTCAACACAATCTTGGAGAATGAGAGAATGCCTGAGGAATGGAGAAGAAGTGCACTGGTAC
>VUQH01036602.1:0-11181 GCA_015106775.1 Etroplus canarensis | reverse complement strand
ATCCCTGAGATGCTTATCAGTGGAGTCTTAAATCATCTCAGCTTTGACTCACTGTTAGAACACTTCTCTAATTAGGCGTACTGTTCTTTGCAGCTGTAGCAAGGCGAGCCGCAACTCAGAAGTGAAAAGATGTGAAGATGTGAAGTTTTTACCTGCATTTCACTGACAGTAAGAGCTGCAAGGCTGACATACAGTAAATGTGCGCTCTCTTGTCTCCACATCTGCATTGTATGTGTTCACTTGGGTGCTCAAGAGAGCAAACAGAAACATTTTCCCACTGCGCTGTGGAGCCGCCGTTCCGTTGTCGCCAGCTCGCAGCCGGGCTGGTCATTGTATTTGTGTCCTGTGTATCACTTCCTGCGTCAGATTGTGGATTGTTAGGGGAACAATGGTGTGTTTCGCCTTGAAAGGACACCTCAATCATTTAGCACCGGGCCGTATACCCAGACGTATACAGCGGCGTTGCTCAGAAACAATATGTATTTTTCCGTTTTTCGAATGCAGCCTGAGCTGACAGTCAAACTAATAAATCATCATTTAGATTACGAGCGTTTCCTCAATTTTAAAATAACAACTCAGTGGGATTCAGTAGACGGCAGCTTGCTCTTACAGAATCAGGCAACAGGGCGCCACGTTTCTAGAGCCATCCTATTTCTGCCGATAAAAGGCAGAAAAAGGAAAGTGATCCTCGTAAGGGTAATACAGCCAATACTGTATATCCACTGAAGAGAAAGGATTAATGTCTTCGGGTGTTATAAAAGAGCCTTTCTTTTTGTTTCCTGTAAATTGAGCCGGTGTGGGGTATCACCTACTGTACTTAACCAGAAGTATTCGTGTGAGCCAAGGCAAACATGCCCACCTCCACAAATATGCAGTCAAGCACACACTTGTTGCTCCTGGTTGGGGCTGTGGTGATGGTGGTGAGAGCGAAGCCTCTCCCGCATCCCAGCTTACCTCCCACTGAGGATGTTGTGCAAAGTAAAAAAGAAAAAAAGTAATCAAAGCAAAATATACACCAATGCGAGTCCTACGTAGGGGAAAAAGAGAAGAAAAAAGAAGAGGCCAACGTGTTTAGACCAAAAGGCATTCTTCAGGTCAGGAAACCTGTCTTTATTAGGCTCCTGCATGTTGGTGCTTCTGCTGTTGCATGACAGCAGGCAATTCAGATGGGTAAGTCAGTATGCAATGCGGATTGCAAAAGTGACATACAGTGTTGTGCAAAAGTCTTGAGCCGCCCCTATATGGAAATGGAAATGGAAATACGGCACGTAAGGCAAAAACAGAGCTTGTACAATTCTAACCGGCTTAAAATATTTGGTATGACCACCTTAAAGATGAGTTCCCACTTAGAAGCAGCGCGACATGAAATTCATAGTGCGGCGTGACCTCTGGACGGCAGTTTTTACAAAACGCACATGAAATGGTTATGATGCATTCAGGAAACAGAAGCAAGATGTCGCAACTTTTCATGACATGGTGTGAGGCGTTTACGACTTTCCTGAGGCGAGGAGCTGATTTCATGAACATTTGTCACACTTAGTTGAGGGAACAATTTGCCGAACCAGTCCAGTGTGGTTGAAAAAGATTAGGATGCATTTACAAAGCAGTTACAACAGTGCATGCAACCGCTGTGACATGCTGTGAAGGTTTACGAGCTCGCAACCGTTCATGCAAGTTTTGGGAAGTCCAAAACTGACACCTTCATGTCTGCAACAATGCGAGCTCTTTCTGAAGACCTGGAAATCATTATGTCACTCAGCAAATTCAATCACAAAGGACGTGCAACATGATGGGGATTCACTAAAAAAACAACACGCACCTGCTTTACATTGATTCATAATCACTTTTTGCGCACGTGGGATCAGGGCTTTATTCTTCAAAACAGCCTGAACTCTCTTGGGCAACCTTCCTTGTCATTTCTTTCAGTAGTCTTCAAGAACAGTTCTCCAGGCTTCCTCTAGGACATTTCACACCTCTTCTGTGGATGTTTGCTGCCTTTTGTGCTGTCCTCTCTCAAGATGATCCAAACACTCCTTCAAAAATACTGAGGTCCAGGCTCTGGGGAGACCTATCCATGACTAATAGTGTTCCATTTTGTGGGTTTTTTAAAGAATCCATTTAGGCCTTTACTGCATTTTCGTTGTGCTTAAGATCATTATCATGCTGAAAAATAAAGTCGTGACCAATCAGATGCTTTCAGGATGGTTTTGTATGGTGGATCTAAATTTGATGGGATTTATCTGCATAACAAATTTAATCAATTTTGACAACATCCTCGACAGCACTGGCTGAAATGCCTCCCCAAACCACAACAGAGCCTCCACCGTGTTTTACAGATGGCTGTAGGCACTCCCCGCCCCTCTTTTGACCTCCTGGGTACATATTGACAAATGTGAACAAAAAAAATTCTCATTTTGATTCATCTCTCCAAAAGACCTGTTGACACTGATTTTCAGTCCACTTCTTGTTTAATTTAGCATCCCTCCCCCTTTTCTTTCAGGTCCTGTGTCAGGTCTTTGATGGATTTTTACCTATTTCTTAACCCTCTGGAGTCAATGGATGCGCTGGTACTTCCAGATCACATGACTGCTTGCGATCACATGACCGCAGCCCCCTGTACCTGAGATCAAAACTTCAGTCATGCGATTTGGAGATGCCAGCGTGTCCGCTGATTCCAGAGGGTTAAGGATATAACGTTCAGATACTGTTGATCTGCGGTAGATAGTTTTTTTAGTCCTGCCACTTCGTCTTTTGTCCTCCACTTCTCCAGTTTCCTCACGTTTTTTAAGGATTCACTGCACACCACGCACATCATGTTTCCAGCTAATAGCTCTTGTTGCTGCAAAAATACTGTTTAATTCCAATTGTGTTATTTTTGTCATTTTTCGTAGACTCGACTAAAAAAAACCGCAACAAATTAAATTTTTTGTGAAAGGGCGCCAGTAAAGTTCCTAAGTTTACAATTTAAAAGTGGTCCTTTGAAAAGTTGTCTGTCATGAATAGACACAACACTGGTTCATCCATTGTGTTGCGTGTTTTTTCATGCTTGATAATGATCGGGTAAAAGGACCGGACTGAAAATGAGTGAAAACGTAGCCAGTGTCCACAGAAAAACCTCCTTGGAAGCAAACTACAAAGAAATGAGGGATGACTCAAGACTTTGCACAGTACTGTATACTGTCTCTAAATGTCAGTGCTGTCTGGTTTATGGACAAATTATTTTAACAGTGTAAATCCTTCTGTTTGGAAAGTCGGATTTCCACTTGTACACTTAATATTTTACTTTTGAAGCCAAAGTACAGTGAGAATTTATTGGTGAAGAGGAAAAATTGTAACACATTTGGTAATAATCACAAAAAATCTCTTTGAATATCTAAGTTAAGCAAAAGCAGTTTGAATTCTTTTACCGTAATCCTTACAAAAGGATCTTGCAAAGTGTTGTAGGAATGTCTGCGCACATGCAGGGCCACAAAATATGAATTCCTCACATATGAATTAGTTAAAATCATTCATTTTAGCTTAACTGACTCTAAATGTTGTCCCTGCGTAGTTCATTTATTAAAAAGAAACCCTATTTTGAATGCCTTCCACACACTCTCCTTAACCTGCGAGGTTACTCACAGTCGGGCTACATCTTTTCATCAAAGAATGTAATGTGTTCATTCACACTCATCCTGCATAGCGTGGAGTGGATAACACACAGAGAAAGTGGTTTCTTCTACCGCTATCTGCTGCCGCAGCAGAGGGCCATCAGATGAACGAGACAAAGGCCGTATGTAGATAGCAGGCAGACACCTGAGATACGGGGTGAGATACGGGTGAGATACGGGTGAGATACGGAGCAATATACGTGTCATCCAGCGGCAGCCACTGGCGGAGTTTTAGGGAAATTTTGGAAATACTGGAAAAAAAGCAACAGGAACATTAACGCTGTGTTGTTACAGCACGGCTCGATGAAAGTGAATACTCTTCAGCATTCCCTTTCATTACGTCCCTCTCCAACAGAGCAGGCATTTCTGTCTGATGATCCCTGGTGTATCTGTGACGTCCTGGTGCTGCAGATACACAATGACATATCAGACGCAAACAGATGAATCCCAGCATTTCTGCCGACCTCCCCGTCTCCCTTCTAGTGCCACTATAAATCCACTTGCGCACGAGAAAGAACAGAAAATACTGAGCAAACTGCCACTGAAGCTCATAATGCATTAAGAGAAGCTGCGGCACCACGAGTGCTGCGGGTTGCTTGGTTGATAACACTCCTAATGTAGCACAGATAGTGGCGTGCACAGTGAAATAAGATGCCTTGCTGGCATCTTTTGAGGGAGACTCATCTCCTGCCAGAAATCAAGAACATTAACCCTAGCTGTAGCTGTAGGCTACTGGGATGAGTCCTAAGCTTATAGACTCCATTCAAGAAAATGTGTTAAATTTGTTTGTAGTTTGACCACAATTTTCCTTTTTCTTTTCATTTTTTAAAATCTTTTTATGATATTATGCTGGTTTCTTCAAGATTGCATTTTACTTCAGCTTAGTTATTCTGACAGTTTCTTTTGAGGCTGCCCAGTAAGAGTGACTTACCATTATGTAGGATTTCCTAAATGACATTCCAACTATTGATGTTATGTTTAACAAAAACACATTTATTCACGAATCAGTTCAGCAAATGTTTTTCAAACCCTATACTGCGTGATATAAGGCTTGGAAAGTTACACAGATGGCAACAGTGACTCAGATAACCACTCGCTACAACAAAAGCATGCAGAAGAGCATCTCTGAAGGCACAGCGCATTGAATCTTGAAGCAGATTGGCTACAGCAGCAGAAGACCGAACCACGTGCAAAGCCTGTCAGCTCAGAACAGGAAACTAAGGCTACAGATCACACAGGCTCACCAAAACTGGACGGCAGAAGATTGGAAAAATGTTGGCTGGTCTGATCAGTGTTGATTTCTGTTGCAACATTTGGATGGTAGGGTCAGAATTTGGTGTAAACAAGATGAAAGCATGGATCCATCCTGCTGGTGGTGTGATGGTGTGGTGGAAAGTTTCTTGGCACACTTTGGGCCCCTCAGTACCAATTGAAAGGCCACAGCCTACCTGAGTATAGTTGTTGACTGTGTCTATCCCTTTATGACCACAGTGTACCCATCTCCTGTTGGCCACTTACACTATGCCACAAAGCTCAGATCATCTCAAACAGGTTTCTTGAACATGACAATGAATTCACTGTACTCCAATGGCCTCCACAGTCACCGGATCTCAGTGCAATAAAACACTTGTGGGATGCGACTGAATGGGAGGTTCCCATCATGGATGTGAAGCTGACAC
This sequence comes from Etroplus canarensis, assembly GCA_015106775.1. Taxonomy (NCBI): domain Eukaryota; kingdom Metazoa; phylum Chordata; class Actinopteri; order Cichliformes; family Cichlidae; genus Etroplus; species Etroplus canarensis. The sequence continues at coordinate 5,852 of VUQH01036602.1, read as the reverse complement.
ATCTGTAGAGATTGTTTGATGCTATTATGTCAATATGGACCAAAATCTCTGGAGAATCTTTTCTAGAATCTTGTTGATTTAATGTCTCGGAGAATTAAGGCAACTTCAAAGGCAAAACACAACAACTGAAATCCCGGTCTATTAATTGTTCAGCTACAGTCAAACAGTTTAAAAGATATTAGGTTATCAGGCTAACGTCCACTCATGCTCACTAAATTACAGTTTACAGTAGGCCAGATCGTTCTTTGCTATACCTGAACGATGTTAACTGTGGTTTGGTGCTATCGGCTGTAAAATGGGCACCAGACTTCCCATTATCTGTCTTTCTTGTCACCCGTAACGTGTGCGCCTAGCCCAGTGCAGCTCCACTGTTCCATCTGTGCTTCACAGTTAGCACATTGTGAGTCTTACAATTACTGAGGGCACCATACAATTAAAATGGGACCCCCCCCCCGGTGCTCATTTCTTTTTCAACACCCTGGAACTCACAAAGCTGACGAAACCCTTCTAGTGTTTGACTAAGAAGTGCTTTGACTCGAATCTCATGGAGATATGTAAATAGGGAAGGGTTGGTGGTTCACTCCTGGTTCCTCCACCTACTCCCTAACCATTGGTATCTGTGTGTGAGAACTGAGGGCATATTTGCACCATCAGAAGAATCGTCCGGTTCGCTAGTTTTGGCTTTGAGCGATTTTGCTCAAGTTACAAAAGAAACACAGTGAAAGCTGAACTGACACGCTAGTTTTGAGTGTATTTGATAAGATATGAAATTGTCATTTTACTAAAGCCCAAGATACTTTTTCCAATTTCCAAAACTACTGCCAGATGTTACTATCTTACTGCAGTGGAAGATATTTTGAATGTTTCTAGCATGCATCGTCTCAAATCAGGTATTTTATCTTTTGTATATAGATAACTGCTTGCAGTGCAGACAGCCTCTTGAGCTTGCAAAGGTATTAATTTGCCTAGCTTCACCTGCAGCACCTTCAACCAGGTAGCCATAATTGACAGTGTCTGTGGGGAGGGGAAGATGCTGCTGTTTTGTTCTTTTCTTTTATGGCTGAAGGCTCTCCACCCTGCACAGCCTAATGAGATGTTTACATGGAGCTGGGTGTGGGAACCGGGGCCCATATGCTGCCGTGTAAGATGACAGGGACCTGCTTTGTGGTTTTGTTAAGAGGTTTTAGTGTTGAAATCAGAGCTTTAGACCTGCGCCGTCCTGCAACATGGTGAGAGACACCCAGCTTAAGATCTACATCAGTCAGAAAACACGAGGAAAGAAGAGATCCCTTTAATGAACATCTGTTAGAGACAGATTTACAGCTGGCATCAGCAGCATACACTGTGTGGCCGAAAAAAAATTAATCACTGAATTCAGGTGTTTCAGTCCCTTTGCCACAGGTGTACAAAATCAAGCTCCAAGCCATGCAGTCTGCCTTACAAACGTCTGTGAAAGAATGGGCTTAAATAGAGCTCACCGAATTCAAGCGTGGTACTGTGACAGGACGCCACTGTCACAAGTCAGTTTGTGATTTTTCTTCCCCCCTAGATATTCCACTGTAAGCGGTATTACCGCAACGTGGAAGCATTTAGGGACCACAACAGCTCAGCCACTGAGTGGCAGACCACGTTAAGTCACAGAGCGGGGTCACCGAGTGCTGAGGCACATAGTGCATAAAAGTCACCAGTGCTATGCTGACTCAGTAACTGCAGAAACCTTCCAAACCCCGTCCGGCATGAACTTCAGTACAAAAACTGCATTCCAGGAGCTTCATGGCAAAGCAGCCTGACAGTACATCAGCAGGCCCGATGCCGGACACTGCATGAAAGAACTCTATTGGGCTTTTACACCTGAGCCTACAAGGCTCATTGGGCCAGAGCTTGTCCTTGGTTTCTGTGGCATGAATCCACTTAGAAGTTAGACTCCTCTTGGATGGGATGCTAGTCCATTACAGGTTACCTTCCCAGTATTTTACTGGTACACATTTTTTACTGCTGGGTGGACAGAGGCACACTTGCAGCTGGGACCTTGCCTAAGAGTTTTGGTACAGTGGGGGTCTGACTAGGATTTGAACTCATGACTTCTTGATCAGGAGCCCAGCACCTTAGCCATTACACCACCCCAAGCACTGCAGGGAGTGATGTAAAGCATACCACCACTGGGCTGTGGAGCAGTGTGTTTTTTGTGTTCTAGTTTAGTTTTGCTGTGTTTACTATATTTTCTATTTATGTCTGAGCTTTGGTTCTAGCCCTGCCTGTGGTTAGTCTTGTTATCAGTTCCCTATATGTCACCTCTGTCATCCTCTTGTGTTCATGTCCTGCTGTCAAGCTTAGTCTCATGTCTGCATATCCTGTCGTTATTGCTTTGCACTTCCTGTTTTACTTTGGCAGCTGTTTCTGTCTCACGCATTGTGTTTTGCTTCCTGTCCTCGATTGTTGCCACCTGTGCCTCCTGTTTCTTGTTAGTCATTAGTGTGTGTGTCTGCCTCTCCTTAGCTCTGTGTAATGTTGTTGTCACCCGTCCAAGTTCTAGTTATGTTCATATAGATGTTGTCACCTGTCAGCGTGTGCTCCGTTTCGTGCCTGGGTTTGTAATTTAGTGGACTTTGTTCGTGCTGATGGACTTCAACGGCTTTTTCACACCTCTTCCTGTCTGCCTGTGGATTTCTGCATTTTGGGTCAACATCCTGTCCTGAACCCTGACACAGTGGAAACACGTTCTGTGGAGTGACAACTCGTGTTTCCCTAACTGAGAGTCTGATGGTCTGGCGTGTGCCAGGAGAACGTTATCTCCCTGACTGCATCGTGCCAACTGTAGAGCTATGAGGTTGCTTTTCTTGCAGTTGGCCCAGGCCCCTTAGTTCCTGTGAAGAGAAATCTTAATGCTTTAGGTTACCAAGACATTTTGGGCAATTCTATGCTTCCAGCTTCATGGGAACAGTTTAGGGAAGGCCCTTCTCTCTTTTGGGCAACTCTGTAGTCATGCCTATGGATTTAGAACGGGATTTCATAAAAGCTCCTGTAGGTGTAATGTGTTGGTGACCCAATGCTTTTGTCAACATAGTGTGAGTGTGAGAGTGAATTTTAGAGCTGCACGCTCCATTCTTACCTTTTTCAGCATAGATTTTCCATCCAATATCCATAAACTTAGATGACAGAAAAACCTCTTATTTCTCCAAAATGGGCCAATATCAAGTTTTGAGTCTTCTACAACCACTGTGACTAACCAATTACAATGTAACCCCGTGCTCTAAAAGGGGAAACAGAGCTTAGGTTCAGAAAAAGCCTGTGTGAACAAGCAGTTTACTTCCTGTGCTCTAGTGAATATAAATATTCATCTATCTTTGATGTCTAATATGAATCTCAGTGACAGTAGACCTTGCAAAGAAGCCTATATGCAATGCTTAGCCTTAAAGGGAGTTCCACACAAGAAGAAACTAACTCGTCTTCTTGGTAGCAGACATTCAAGGCTCCATTTGCCCAGGTAACGCTTTAATGCACTCACCCATATGTCATGTGTCAAAAGTGTTCTTACTTTCATTGGTAGTTGCTTCAACTCCTTGCCTCCAAGTTGAGAAAGTTCCTTCGAGTTGAGACCTGCCTACTTTGCGGTGCCACTAGTTATTTCACAGCTATCATTGTGGGAAGTCCCTGAACATCACCAACTTTCTACGGTCTCTGGTTGTGATGTCACTGCTAGTTGTTGCTCATCGCTTCCTGTGTGGACACCCCTTTAGTTTCTGACCTTAGGCTCTGAATTTGCATTACAGAGAAACCAAACACAAAATCCAGAAGCAGTTGTCATTGTTTTTCCTGCTCCATAGAGGTTTCAGCCAAGAGTATAGCAAAGTCCATCCATTCATCAATCCATTCATCCATTTTCTTAACCTCACATCCAATTTGGGCTCACAGGGGGGTGGAGCTGATCCTAGCTGACAATGGACAAGAGGGGGTCTACACCCTTGAACTTCACCTTTACTGTTTTTGAGAACTGGGGTTACATATGCTCAAGCATGAGCTCCACTTTTTATTATCCAACAGTCTAAAAAGCTGAGAAAATGTGCAAATCCCTGTCAAATAATGTTCCACAGACTTATTTTCTTTACTGTATGTGTTCCAAGAGAACTTATTATCATGCCACCCTCCAAAGACCCGTTCTTATCCAGAAAAACACTTATTGTTAGGTTGTTGTAGGTGTATTTTTGTCTTTTCATAAAGAAATTTGACCATCTAACAAGCACTTCTGATGGTGCCTAAATTCAGTAGACTAACCCTCTAAAAGTAGGCGTCCACAAGATTTTCTCCTGGAACACTAATGAGAAGTGGCTCGTCTTTATCCGTTTCTAAACTCTTCACCCTGTGCCGGATGAGTCCAGCTACTCTTTGAACGAAACAAATTACCGCGGTTTCTGTTTGCAGTCTCGTTCTTTCTGCCGTTGCCCAAGGCGCACGATGGTTAGAACACAAACGGACCCATTAATTGAAAGATCTGATTACTGCCATCCAGAAGTCATGATATATTATAGCATTACCAGCTGAGAAAAGAATGTCAGTGCTTTTGCTTCACCAGAAATAAGCAGCCCTTTGCATTTAGCTTGCACATGTTGCTTACAATATCCTGAGGGTACGTAAAGATAAACCTCTCAGACTTAAAGGACCTGACACTTTGCTTTGCACCGCCCCGGTATGCACTTCCATGCCTCTGGTTTTTATTACATTTCTGAAAGCCTGACAGGAGTTGCTTATCATAGCTGTGGTTCAATGGAGTTCAGGATTTATGGCCTTATGTTTTCTACTGGTGCAGTTTGTTATATAAAAACTTACAAAGTACAGTAAGTGTGAATGAATGCAGGTGTCTCCATGCGCTGAAAGGCATGTGTCTTTGTGGTTTTCCTGTGAATACCGTCATTCTGTAGAATTCTAAAAGCTTTCATGGAAACCACAAATATTTAATCTTGAATGGACCGCAAACACACCCCAAAACACACTGACACATGCAGATATCGGAGTCAGATTACTTTATTAATCCCAGAGGGGGAAATTGCATAAAAAGTTAACACAATCCTGTTTAAAAAACAACAAAAAAAAACAACAGGTTTTTCTGATGTTAATCAGAATCAGAATACTTTATTAATCCCCGGGGGAAAATTACTGAAGTTACACACACTCCGTTAAACATACATAAATATTAATATAACAAATAAACAGACCATAATAAATAATTTCAGAATTTTTTCCACTTGGGGGAGTATAGAAAATAAAAATGTCCAATGAGGTGGTTGCACACCCTAAAACTAATACTTCGTTGAAGCAACTTTTGCTTTAGTTCCAGCATTCAGTCTTTTTGGGTGCACACCTGTCATTAATTAAAGTGACTCAGATTGACCCCAAATAAAAGTCAGTCGCCCTGACAGTTACTCAGTTCCATCCTACAGCAGAAGTCTTGGTTCACAGAGAGCTGACAAAGCATCAAAGGGATCGTATTGTTTAAAGGTATCAGTCAGGAGAAGGGGACAAAAAAAATCTCACAGCATTACATATACCATGGAACACAGTGGAGAGAGTCATCAAGAAGTGGTGAAAATACACACAGTGATGTTACCAAGAACTGGACGTCCCTCCAAAACTGATGAAAGGATGAGATGAAGACTGGTCAGGGAGGCTGCCAAGAGGCCGACAGCAACACTGAAGGGGCTGCAGGAATTTATGGTAAGTAATGATTTTGTAGAACGTGTGACAACCGTCTCCTGAAAGTCTGGACTATGGGGTAAGGTGGCAAGATGGAAGCCATTTTCTTCCAAAGAAAAACATCCAAGCAAAAAAAAAAAAAAAAAATACATCAGGATTTCAAA
>VUQH01036598.1:0-10381 GCA_015106775.1 Etroplus canarensis | reverse complement strand
CAACACAAAAAAAAAAAAAAAAAAAAAACTGTGCTGAAACTTCATGGTACGGGTTTCCACGGCTGAGAAGGCACATCCAAGCCTTTCATCGCCAAACACAATGCCAAGCGTCAGATGCAGAACGCCCGGAAATGTGTTCTGTGAAGGGACAAATCACTATCTGCCAGTCTGACAGGCGAATCTGAGTTTGGCAAATGCCAGGTTAAATTTACCTCCCTGACTGCACTGTGCCAACAATAAAGTTTGGTCGAAGCGAGATAATGCTTATGGGGTTGTTTTTCTGGGGTTGGCCTGGGCCCCTTAGCTCCAGTGAAGGGAGACCTCAATGCTTCAGCTTAGCAAGACATTTTAGATAATTCTACGCTTCCAACTTGTTTGGGGAACCCCCAGTTCTGTTCTAGCATGACTGTTCACTATAAAAACAACTTTGGGATGAGCTAAAACGGAGCCTGCAAGCCAGGCCATCTCTTCCAACAACAGTGTCTGACTTCACAAATATATTTCTGGATGAATGGGCAAAAATTCTGACAGAAAGAGAAAAGTGGAAGCCTACTGAATTAGAATGGGATGTCATAAAAAAAAACACTGTAGATGGCCCAACACTTTATAGATTATATATTATAGATTATTATATAAATGCACATTTTTTTTGGTCTTTCTATTTTAAAAAATGCATGCATCTCTCATTTTATAGATATTAACTGATTTGTTCTACTGTGAATTCAAAATTGGAAAATGTCTTGCCTCATTTATGACAAACAACTATGCAACTGATCTAAGTATCTCTCACATTGGCATAACATCTGATAAACTAGAGGAGAGCCAGAGCTCCAGCAGATTAGCATAAAATCCAGGGCCAGCAGGTTCACAGAGTCACTCTTCCTTCTCTGGCTCCACACGAATCTGCTGATCCCTTTGTAATCTTGTGTTAGCCCCAGTTAATCTAACCTCCTCTTGCACTGACCTGGAGTGGGCTTCACACTCACCTTTACTGTTTTCATTCTTCATATTCAGACAGATGGGAAAGTCCAAGGGAAGACAGAGATTAAGAAAGCTCAGGCAGGATTTGATTCAGTGCCAGTGGAAGCATATGTGTTTCCAGAGGTGAGGAGGGGGCTATCTGTGACCACCTCATCCATCACACTCACAGACACACACACACACACGTACACTGTGGCAAAAAACCCTGCACCAAAGCCAGTTTCCAGGGACCCCCTCGGGTATTTCTCATTACTATTTGCAGAGAGAGGACCTCCAGAGCACAAATATCTATTTTGGCATGTTTGTTAGAGTGCATACTGATGGATGTGTTTAGTTACAGGGCTTATAAGCGGAGATAAATTATGCTGTCATGTTATTCTGTAAAGTGTCAAAAGTGGTAGAAAATGATTACTTTCTCTTTTTAAAGGATTTAATTAGGCATAGCTGTGTATTTCTGGGAGAATGCAGAAGACATGGCTCCACCCAATATTTACACATACACTTGAAAGACTGTTAACACTATTAAACAAGGCAACAATGCCTCTGTGGTATTTTTAATTATCCCTGCCACACACAAAAACAGTGTCGAGATCTCAGATCTCAGTCTGTGGCAGGACAGCAACGCCCCACCCCTCATAAAAGGATAAAGTCCAATACCTAGACATTTTTCTAAAAAAATAAGCTATGGCCATTTTTTGTGTTAAAAGGCTTGTTGCTGGTTTGCAAGGAAATGCTACCTGTTCTTTTCTCTTTGCTCTCCTTTCTCTCTTCTTTCCCATCTGCCTCGACCTGAGCCTGGTTCTGCCAGAGGTCTCTTCTTGTTAAAAGGGAGTTCATCTTTCCCACAGTCGCCAAGTGCTTGCTCATAGGATCACCTGATTGTTGGGGTTTTCACTCTAATACTGTGGGGCATTTATCTTACAGTTTAAAGTGCCTTACAGCAACCTTTGTTTTGAATTGGTGCTATATAAATAAAGTTGAAATGAAATTAAAATCCTTCTTGTAGTCAGACTCAGTAACATAGCTGAGATGTTATCAATGTAATTTTAAAAATGATTTCCACCTTAAGCATTAGCCATTTACAACAAAGCTACAAAAGACTAGGAAACCCCCAGCAAAGTTGCACCAAGACCCATTCTGAAGGTGAAGGATTGTACCTTTTTAGTTCATATCTGAACAAGAGTAGTCCAAGACTGAATAGCCCTGTTTCACAATATTGAAGAACACTTCAAAAAATCCTGGATCGACTCCTAAAGTTAATCACTTCAAAGCTGGGCCAAGTCCCACCACTGGTAAAATGCTCAGAGCAATCCGTCTGAAACTTTTTGCATATTCCTGCTAAAAAAACAAACAAACTGAACTGTTATTGTGGATAAAATGTTTCTCACTATCTCTGACACATAGTTTGAATGGTTTTCTGCTGTAATACTGTACAGTTAAGAGAAAGGAGATCATTTCACTATAGGTATGTGCACACTATTATTAATCACTGCTACACCTTCAGCACACACTCTTTGGCCAGCAGACATGTGGTTCTAAAATAGGTACAGTTAGAAAAATATTTCAACCTCACTTTTCAGGTATATAGTATCTTATAAAAAAAAAATATATGTATATATATATATATATATATATATAGCAAGCATGGTATCCTAGTCGTAGTTTAATTAACCAAGAAGAGAAAGAAAAAACACAGTGCTCATGAAAAGTCAAACTTACTGGTTCTATGAACCCACAACAGCCCCTATTAGTCCAGCTCTGTCTTAAAGGTTGGATATCTGAGCTCAACAAGCAGCTATGTATTCAAAGTCCATTAAATAGCATGCAACAGCTATAGTGAGCCTTAAACCCTGAATTACCAAGGTAAGGGAGAGTGCTGGCCGCATTCCTATTGCTTAGTGAGTAAACAAAGTTCAGTGTGAAATCTAATGAAGGGGCTGATATGACAGACTTTTTAAACACCAACCAAAAACTTAACATTCTTGGCAGAGGTGACTGTCACCTCCTGATCTGTACTTGGAAACCTGATTTAAGTTACACAAAAAGTTGTGCGCTTCCTGTCACTGCTACTTAATATGAAGAATAATTTTCTTGCTGTTGTTGGATTATAATTACTGATCTATTGTTACTGACTATCTGTGGCACATGTTCACATCGGTATCAGTGATGGTGGAGTACTTAGCAGTGCTGCTAGAAGAGCTAGAGCTAACACTGCTCTATTTTTTATGTATAAATTAACATACCCCATAACCCATCAATATGTGGCCCATTAGGAACTGTACATTTATGTTTTCCACAGGCCATCATCGAACAATAAAAAAAAAGGACAAACTGACCAAAAAAACTAACCTTTTTTCAAACAGAAAATATATATACTGTGTGATTTAAGACTAGCTGATGTATAATTTCTAAAATAAAATTAGTCAATCAACACCACAATACAATAAGAACATAAGTGAGCTCACAGTTTGAAGCCGCTGAACCTCACAGGGCTGCATGGAAGGAAGAAAGAGCGGCAGTCCACTCTTGGTGGTTCAGTCCCTCATCTATATTGTTTCTGAACCTCTCCCTCTCCCTTAGATCTCCCTGCTTGCTCTCTCTGTCATCCCCACATCATCATCTTTCTCCTTTCCTTTCTCCTCCACCACTGTTCTCTTCTCCAGAGCTAAAGTCTGGGCTCTAACATTTGAAATCTTGCATAACCATGCATAAACTGTTTAGTCATGATAATGTTGCAGTTAATGTCAGCAGATTAGACATGTGACCCTCCCCTGTAGAGAAAAGAAAATCTCTTTAAAGGTGACAAATCGGCTAGAACAACAGCAGGAGGTGTTTACAAGCTAATGATATGCCAGGACCCAATTTAGGTACGTCATAAAAAAAGCACATTTTGCCTGTGATAAAGTCTGATTACATTCACACACCGTATGAGAATTCATGCATTAATTGCTCAAGTCTGACAATGTTACCTGAAGAAAGCTTCAACAACACAGCTAACGTCTGCTAAAGCTTCCGCTATCGGACAGAAGCGAGCTCCATTGCAGAAGCTGGCCCACTCAGCCCTGGGGCACAAGGGGTTAATCATCATGCGTATTTGTATTTTAGAGAAATGATCATTTAGATAACACTGTGTGCACTCCAGGCTGCTGGCATAACATACCTGGGGCAATGACAGATAAGCTGGGAGCCAGGCAGTAAAAACTACATTTCGCCACATGAATGCGCTGGATTTTTGGTAAATGTTTCGACTAGATTGTTGTATTTCTGCCTTGCCAGCAAAAGACCTGTTGCACTTGTGTCAGTGAGCACCATCAGCATCAACGCTAGTGAAGTGCAACCATCATCAGGTCTGCGTGTGCACTGTGCATGAGTGACCTGCCTCATGGCCAGCCCTCGCAGCCATCCTTACCAACCATCTACACGTCCTCCTTCCTGGCAGCTCCGTTTTCAACATCTTTTGTCAAATATATCCACCATTCCTCCTCCGCACACGTCAAAACCCATCTCAACCCAAGCTGTCCCTCTCATGTACTCACTTCCAATCCTGTCCATTCTGGTCACTCCCAGTGCAAATCTCAACATCTTCAACTCCAGCTCTGCTTCCTGTCTTTTTGTCTGTCCAGTCGTCTTCACACCATACATCATAGCAGGCCTCACTACCATCCTGTAAACCTTCCCTTTCACTTCTGGTACTGTCCTTCTGTCACAAAATATCCCTGACACTGGTCTCCACCTGCTCAACCCTGACTGCACCCTCTTCTGCACTGTCCATTGCTTTGGATGGTTGCCCCAGGTATTTAAACTCATCCACCTTCTTTACCACTACTTCTTGCATCTTCACCATTCCACCTGTCTCAGTCTCATCTACTCCGTCTATGCTAAGTTTTGTGACTTTGTAATATCCCAGTTTAACCAGTTCATTTGTCTCTCAGTCTGAACACAAACCGTGATAATTAGACAGTAAATGGAGAAATCCTCCTTCTATTGTGCTGTTTTTAGACCACCTGAGTCTGTCACTTTTGAAAACATGTCTGCAGGATCGTCTGTCTGTCCTGTGTCCTCTCTGATGTATCTCTTTAAAAACACAAGAGTACGTAGATGTGACTTAAGTTAAATTCTCTTTTAATCCTCTTAATGACTTCTGATAAACCTTTATTATATCTGGAGCTCATTTTATTAACTGACGGAACTGATTTTCTGTCTTAGGACTGCAAGTGTCCAGGGTCATGAGACACCAGGAGACACACTGGGCTGTGGTGGGCTGAGGGGTTGGACTGAGGCTGTCCACCCCAAAAGACACATCAGGACAAACTGAGCAGTATGTGAAGAAGAGGAAGAGATGGAGAGGAGAACATGATGACGGGATGTTGTCTCTGTTTGAAGGACGAGTAGAACATTTCAAACTATTGCTGAGTATAGTGTTTACTGTATTCACAGCTCCGTCCAGCTGTTTCTAACATAAAACATCAGATGAATATTGGGAAAAACAAAAATCTTTAAAGTGACAAAGAAGAATACAGATCAGCTATATTTATTAGATAAAAGCTCTTTATGTAAGTGAGCAGTGAGTCCTGGTAAGTCTGCTGTACATGGACAGACTGTCCAATAAAAACCCTCCTGTCCTGTTACTGGGACATTATCTGGAGGGGTCTTCCTCTCTGTGCTGTCCACAGCATGATCATCTATTTATTTATCCATAATCTATCTTCATAGTTAATGTCAAGTATAGTCTGGGATCAATGTGAAAAATACTTTTAAGTAAAAAGTATGAATACACTGAAGATACTGCAGTGCAGAGGACAGATACAAGTTGTACAATGAAAACCCTCGAAGAGCATATTAATGTAAAATGTACTTGGTAAATAAATATGAGCAAAATAAACTCAGTGTGTGTTTTCTTCACTTCTGTCAGATATACATTTATGTGTTTGTTACATATTACTGCTGTAGATGATTTAATTGCTTTATATATTTTGGGGTAATTTAATGTAAAACATTACTTCATATGTTATTAGGAGAAATGTTTGTCTCTTGTCCTTTGAGACCCAGTTATCATGAAATCAGCCTGTTTACATATTTCTTCATCTGAGTTAAGAGCTTTATGTTACACAAATCTATCAGCTCATAAAAGAAGATTTAATGCATCAGTTTATACTTAATTTTATCACAAACTTTCATATCCATCAAGTTTTATAGTTTTCTCCAGACAGGATGAATATTGTGTTGCAATTAAATGAACTGATTACATATATGCAACGTAATAAAGAACAATATTAGTTTGTCAGTATCAGAATACTTTCCCAGAGAGGGAAATTGTAATTTTTCCAGAGATGTTATAAAGTGACATAAAATAAAAATAAATAAATATACTTTTGAGTTTTTACCTTAAGCACAGTATTTGAGTAAACAGATAAACTTCAACACTGGTTTGTATATTTAATGCATTTATATTGTCAAAGTAAAATGTATTTAGTCAAACTACATTATATAAGTTTTGTTTTCTACCTAATGTTAAAAACGCGGTTTAATCAAATCAGTTTTCTCCAGTAAAAATTTTAAAAAGTGAGATTTGTGCCTCCATCTCTATCAGACACGCTGCGAAAAGCTCTCTAGCTGCTGGCGTTCCCGTTGACTAGCGCGAAGGCGCGGTGGGTTGTGTGCCGAAGGCTAGACCGTCCCATTTCGCAGCCGGCTACTTCCGGCCTTTGCGGTAAACGAAGAACGCGGCCTACTCGGCCTTTGAAGGACGCGTCCTTCGAAGGATCCAGACCCTGAATTGGGACACAGCTCCTGCAGTTAATTTCAGCAGAAACCTCTGTATTGCCCGATGCACTGAAGTAGCATTGCTAAGTGTTGTTGTACCCACGTTAGCAACAAGACGGGACCGGAAGCACACACTGCGCAGGTCACGTACCTCCTCTAAAGTGTTCGGGCCCTGGGCCTGTATATGCGTTTGTGTTTCTAAGTGTTCCTGTACGGCAGTGTGGGGAATTCAGGAGAATTCTGAACACATAGGTCTAGCGTTCGGCAAGCCTATTTAAACTCCATCTGCCAGAGTTCCGGGCTGCTGCAGCCCCACTCCTGTCCTTAGACGGCGTCTGGCCGGCTCCACGCCATGTGCCCCAAGCTAGTACCTCGTGTGTTTGTTTTTGTTTGCTTAACAAACACAACCGCTTTCCTCGTGCTTATAGTTCAGTTTTAGAAATATTCGCCAGCCTCCCTGGCGGGGTTTTGCGTGTCTCCCCTCTTCGTTGCGGCTTTCGAGTCGAAACAATAGAACACACCTGGTTTCCGTGAACAGGTCAGGTAGTGACCATGCAGTCGTCGGTATTAACTCAGATGCTATGCTGCCCTCACTAAAAGTTGTCGCTCTCAACGTGTTTTCAGCTACCTTAGCTAGCGACATTCTCCAGCACTGCATCCTCCAAGAAACGAACGGTTTGTTACATTTGGCAGGATTTCAAAAGAATATCTAAAAGGTACGTTTCACTTCAGGAGCCATACGGGATACATCGGAGAGGCTACTTTGAGTCGTTTTTACTGCCAAGAACCAACAAAAATAAGAAATAACCATAATCAGAGATACAGCTCGGCTACCAAGAAATGGTTAAGTTAACACGTTAGTGACTGAAAATAACAAGCGACTTACGGATGGAGTTGTTCTGTGTTGGCTCGACCGAGGATTGAAAGGATTGCTGTGCCGACCCTACGAGTTCTTCGTCAGAAAGGAAGTTTTCAGACCGTTTCCTGTGTTCTTTTTGTTTACTTTGAACTCACTTCCTCTGCAATACTGCCATTCACGACTACCACTAGATGGTGCTCATTCGATGGAGCACACAAAAGAAACAAACGCTCTGATTGCGGTACAGCTGAAAAAAAAATTACCTTCGGCTGCTCCCTTTTGTTTTCCTCCGGTTTTTCAGAGGTTTAACGCCGGATGCCCTTCCTGACTTAACCCTCCGTGGTGAGAGGGGCTTGTGTCCCCACCTGGAGTCAAATCAGGAACCTTTCGCTTGGAAGGTGAATGCTTAAATCACTAAACTACTGATGCAACATTCAGTTTAAACAGGTGCATGTGTTTATGTCTGTCAGTGGACTGGTGCTCGAAAGTGGCTACCTGTTAAGCTGCCAGTCAGATGGCAGCAACTAAGTGTATTTAGGTCACTGTGGGGATAACCCGCTGAAGTTCAAAGGGAGCATCAGAATGGGGTAGAAATTTAAGTAACTTTGAGCATGATGTGGTTGTTGGTGCCAGGCAGGCTGGTCTAAGTATGTCAGAAACTGCTGATCTACTGGGATTTTCCCACATGGGTTTACAGCGCCAGCTGAATGGCATTGGTAACTTGAAACCAAAACACCTAAGATATGTAGAAGAGCATCTCTGAACACACAACAGGTAGAACCTTGAAACAGATGAGCTACAGCAGCAGAAGACCACACTGAATGACACTCCTGTCAGCTAAGGACAGGAAACTAAGGCGACAATTTGCATGGGCCAAAAGAAGACTGGAAAATGTTGTCTGGTCAGATAAGTCTCAGTTTTTGATGCGACACATATTACTATGTAATAACTATGCAAACTCTGATTTATGACCATAGGCACTCCTCCCTGTGGTTATTACACTGTACAGTTCCTCCCCTTAATAACTGGACTTTCACCTACCACCATGCTGGATTTTCTATGTTTTATTTTTTCAACTGTGCTGCTATCTTCTTTACTGATATGTAAGAATAAAGAACAGAGTGCCTGTAATGTGAGTAATTCCCCCCTGGGGATTAATGAAGTATTCTGATAATGATATGGTAGGGTCCGAATTTGGTGTAAACAATATGAAAGCATGGATCCATCTTGCCTTGTAACAATGTTCAGGCTTGTGGTGGTGATGTAATGGTGTGGAAGATGGTGTGGCCCCTTAGTGCCAAATGAGCATTGTTTAAACACCAGTCTACCTGAGTATTGTTGCTGGCCATGTTCACCCCTTTATGACCACAGTGTATCCATCTTCTGATGACTGCTTCCAGCGGGGTAACACACCACTTCACAAAGCTCAAATAATCTCAAACTGATTTCTTGAACGTGCCAATACGTTCACTGTAGTCAAATGACCTCCAAAGTCACCAGATCTAAGTCCAACAGAGCACCTTTGGAATGTGGTGGAACAGGAGATTCTCATCCTAACCCAGCCAGGGGGGCCCACAAGCCACTGTCCTCCTAGTGCTGGTCCTAAGAACGGGTAAATGGGGAGGGTTGCATCAGGAAGGGCATCTGGCATAAAAACTTTGCCAAATCAAATATGAGGATTCATATTACGACGTCCATACCGAATTGGTCGCGGCCCGGGTTAACAATGACTGCCTCCGGTTCCGTTAGCTAACAGGGTGCTGGTGGAAAGTGCTACTCTGGGCCGAAGACAAAGAAAAAGGGAAGACATGTTAGGAATCAGAGAAGAAGGAAAGGTACAAGGGTGGAAGTGAGAGTAGGGACTTTAAATGTAGGAACTATGACTAGTAAAGGGAGAGATCTGGCTGATATGATGGAGAGAAGGAATGTAGATATATTGTGCGTACAAGAGAGCAGGGGGAAGGGAAGCAAGGCCAGGTGCATCGGAGGTGGATTTAAACTGTTCTACCATTGTGTAGATGGGAAGAGAAATGGAGTAGGGGCCTTAAAGGAACAGTATATGAATAGTGTTCTGGAGTGTCAGAATTATGACTTTAAGGCTGGAAATTGAAGGTGTGATGCCGAATGTTGTTCGTGCATATGCCCCACAAGTTGGATGCCAGCTGGAAGAGAAAAAGGAATTCTGGAGTAAGTTGGATGAAGTGGTAGAGAGTATTCCCAGGGGAGAGAGAGTGGTGATAGGAGCAGACTTCAGTGGGTATGTAGGTGAAGGGAACAGAGGGGATGAGGAGGTGTTGAGTAGGTATGGTGTTAAGGAGAGGAATGTGGAGGGACAGATGGTGGTAGATTTTGCAAAACGGATGAAAATGGCTGTGGTGAAATCATATTTCAAGAAGAGGGAGGAACATAAAGTGACATATTAGAGTGGTCGATGATACACACAGGTGGACTGTATTTTATACAGGAGGTGCAGCCTGAAAGAGGTAGGAGACTGCAATGTGGTGTCAGGGGAGAATGTAGCTAGGCAGCATCGGATGGTCTGTGGGATGACTCTGGAAAGCAAGAAAAGAAAGTGACTGAAAGTAGAGCCAAAGATTAAATGGTGGAAGTTGAAGAAGGAAGAATGTTGTGCAGAGTTCAAGGTGGAGTTGAGGTGGGCTCTGGGAGGTAGTGAAGAGTTACCAGATGACTGGGAAAGTGCAGCTGAGGTGGTGAGGGAAACAGCCAAGAAGGTATTTGATGTGTCCTCTGGACAGAGAAAAGAAGACAAGGAGACTT
>VUQH01036597.1:0-16678 GCA_015106775.1 Etroplus canarensis | reverse complement strand
ACTCCCTCAATGATGAAGATGTACACATCCTGGACAGGGAGGAACGCTGGTTTGAGCGGGGAGTCAAGGAGGCCATATATGTGAAAAGAGAAAGACCGTCTCTGAATCGAGGAGGGGGCCTAAGGGTACATCTTTCGCCGTCTTACAACGCTGTGATTGCAGCCATTCCCCAACTCTTTGTGGATGGTGCTCATGGCCTTTGATTTTTGTGGGCCTTGATCAACGGACTTTGATGTACTGTTTATAAGGTTGGGGAGACCTGCAGTCAGTTGAGACTGAAGAAGTCACTTGGATGAGTGATGAAACGTTTCTCCCACGGAAACTTTACGTCCAGATGAACAGAATCAACTTTGGAAGTTTTACCTACCTGGATGATTGAGCATGCATCAAGACATACTAGACATCAGTTAAGAGTGCATTGTCCTCTAGATAATTCATGAGCTGACAGCTGATCAGGCATTCAAACACCTTGCTCATAATGAGAAGAAGGCTAATGGGCCGATAGTTGGAGGGATCTGATTTTTCTCCAGAGCCTTTAAACACAGGGACAACAGAAGCCAGCTTCCAGTTAGAAGGAAATACGGATTGTGAAAGGAAAAGATTGTACAGCCTGGATAGAATGGACGAGAGTTCTGGTGAGCACATCTTCAAGACAACTGCTGGAATTCGGTCAGGTCCAGAAGCTTTTGAAGTATCGAGATGGTGGATGACCTTGGCCACCATCTTTGGCATGATGGTGCTGTTCAAACTGTCATAAAAAATCAGATGTAGGTCACATACTGTTTTCACTGCAGTGTGAACACAGACAGAGACTCTCTAAGGTGCTCGTTTAATACCCAATCACATTACTGGCCTGTTGCTGATTAACTTCATTAGCTGCAACATGTTCCTCCAGCTATTTCTCTTTAGCACCACTTACTTGTCCAGCCTTTTATTGCTCTTGTCCCAACTTTTTTGACATGTTGCTGCCTTCAGATTCAAGATGAGCTAGTATTTTTCATGATACAGTAAAATATCTCACTTCTAACATTTGATGTTTATATGTTCTTTTGCGAATAAAATATTGGTTTATGCAATCAGCAAATCATTAATCATTATTTATTTATATTTTACACAGCATCCCAACCTTATGGGAACTGTGATTGCAAAAGAAAATCCTGACAGGAGTTATATTACGTGGCTGATGAAATAGTAAAATTCTATTTCATGGTTTGCTGAAAGTTTGCTAATTTAGCAGTTTGCATATTGAATTATTTGCATATTAATTATTAGTTTCATGGTCCAAAACAAACATTACAGCCTGGCAGTATAAGGGGTAGGTGAAATTAATTTGGGTAACCCATATCATGGTTTTTGTTCAGCAGTAGCTGATCAAAGAATGAGCTGTCTGTCAACTGGGTGTAAACAGAACACCCAAAAGTTTTATAGAAAAATAACACATTTAATACAAAGAAAATGCACACTTGAGAGTTTTAAACCAGCATTTTTTTGCTGGTTAAATTAAAGATTACTGATGCACCTCGACAAGTTCTCTTTGCTAGCCATGTTATCGGTCCTTCCTTCAGGTGTGGAGGCTTTTTAAACAAAAGCTAGTTAGAGCACAGATCTATACATCCATGCAAAAACGCTGCAGTAATTGACTACAGAGCAAAGCCTTAATGAGCAACTGCTGCTGAAGTGATTTTGACACCAGTTGCTCATTTGTAGCACTGCCTCACATCTGTGAGAAGGTGGTGGTGGTGAATTATTACCCCATTAATGCACACTGATCACACATGTGTAATAGAAGGCTCTGTCTCTGCTGTGAATGGACTCATTATCTGTTTAATCCACTCTTTTCTTTCATCGCTTTGATTTAAGCCAGCAGCACTTTAACTCTGTGATTTCACAGATCTGAACCAGTCAAGCCTTCATATACCTTTAATTAAATCATACCCTCAGATCTAGTTGCTTCAATGTAATCTATCAGCATCCCTTTCCAGAAGTCACTGTATATGACTACATTGAAATTCAGCCCAACACTTCTGCTTTTCACCATCTGGCGAACAATCCACTTAGTAACCCCCTTGAAGAGCTTGTAGGAAAGTCAAGGTGCCCCACAAAAGCAACAGCGCCTTCACATGCTGGAAGAGGACCTAATATTACTTATTGAAATATTTATTTGAACATAATATCATTACATGTTGCAATTTACACTATATGGACAATGGGAATTGAATTGAATTCAGGTGTTTCATTCAGTCGCCAACCTACATGCCACCTCAACAGTCAAAAATTAGGGTGGCCAAAGCCGAATACAGGAGGAAGCTGGAGGGGATGCTACAGCAGAACAATATGAAGGAGGTCTGGAGTGGCATGAAGACCATCACTGGTTTGAGACCAAACAGTGACAGAGGAGTTAAAGGCACTGTGGACTGAGCCAGTGATCTAAATCTGATCTTCAGCAGATTTGTCTCCGCGGCTGCTGCTCACACTTCCAACCCTCATGCTGTTGGCGTGCAACCACCAGCCAGTCCCTCTCTCCCCCCATCTCCTCCTCATGCTCTCCCAGCCTCCACCCTTGATCTCTGTTTCTGTCAGTCGGGTTTGTGTGGAGATAGTGAATGACTACAAATACCTCAGTGTTCACATAGACAATAAACTGGGCTTCATTAAACACACAGAAGCCATCCATAAGAATAGCCAGAGCCGTCTCTATTTTCTGAGACGACTCAGGTCCTTCAGTATCTGCTGGACGATGCTCAGGATGTTTTATGAGTCTGTGGTAGCCGGTGCCATCCTTTCTATGTTGTTGTGTGTTGGGACAGCAGACTGAGAGTAGCAGACACCAACAAACTCAACAAACCGATCCGCAAGGCCAGGAATGTCGTGGGAGTGGAGCTGAACTCTGACAGTGGTGTCAGAAATGAAGATGTTGTCAAAGACAATATTGAACAATCCTTCACACCCTCTCCATGACGTGCTGGACAGACACAGGAGCGCGTTGAGCAGTTCAGATTTATTTCGCCAAGATGCACCACAAAAAACCACGGGAAATCATTCCTACCTGTGGCCATCAAACTCTTTAATTCCTCCCTGTATCTCCATTACAGTTAAAAAGTGTTTATGTTAATTTTGTATGCATTACATATTGTAAACAGTGTTTAACTTAGAGTTTTTTATTTTACATATTGCAGTTCATATCAACTGATTAGTCGATTTAATTATTTTGATCACAATTTTCGTTTCTATTTACTGGCTTTTAAATTTTTATTGATTTATATCTGACTGAGTGTCTGTATCGCAATCCAATTCCTCTTCTGGATGAATGTGCAAAAATTCCCACAGACACACTCCCACACTCCAAAACGTTTTAGAAACCCTTCCCAGAAGAAGCTATCATTGCTGCAAAGGGTTGACCAGCTCTATTTTAATGCCTGTGGATATAGATGGGATGTCATAAAAGCTCCTATTGGTATGATGTGAAGGTGGCCCAATGATTTTGTCCATAAAGTTTATGTTTTATGGGTGTTTTCTGCTCTTATACTAGAAAAGTATTTTCAGATACACCACAGTAACACTGTTTAATAATTTGTTTGTGTAGCAGTTTCTTTTCCACACCTTATATGCCTCTTTATGACTTTGGGTCATTGTAGCATATAGAATGCTTATATATCAGAGTGACATGTAAAATGTCAAAATTATTAATTTTACATAAAGAATTTCCCTTTAATCAGTCATTCTTTTGGTGTGTCCCCACAGGAATTACACTGTTGCATAACAGCCATCTTAAATTACCACTTCAGTCCATTTTCACACAAAGGTGCCAAATACTGCCATATGTCAGACGCCGTTGGCATCACAGAGCAATGCACAAGGTGTCTTTTGGCATTAATGTCTTGATGTGCCGGCCATGGCAATACTGGATGTGGAGAGCAAACAGTCCTTTTGAAAAAATAACACAGTCTACATAAGGAAGCAGAAGGGAAATAATGAGACTGCCAACCAGGAGACTGCAGTTTAAGTCCTGCTTGGTCTCATCTGGTGTCATGAAATGGCACATGAATAATGCACCAATTTCCTTAAGTCGTTTAAATTGTTATTACAACTCTTTTTCTTTTTTGCTTTCATCAGTTTATGGCATGGTGTTATGACTAATGATAAACTAGCCCTTGTCCCTTATTCCAACCTATCCGTTTAGTGGGTCATTCAATGCTGCACAGTGTAAGACACAGTTCTGTGACGTTACATGAGTTTTAAGTGTGATTTGTCTAAACTTTAGATAAATCACACTGTTGTAATCAGTTTAAACCATAAGTCCAAGAGCTTCAAGACCTCAAAATTTGACTTCATGAGCTATGGGTGACGTCACAGTGGCTACATCCATCTTTTATATACAATGTGTGTCTATTAAATTGTAAAAATTTGCATTTTTACTGCTGTGGAAAACGTGACAACAGAACGACTGTCCTCTGAATCTGATTTGAAGACATGTGTGATACACAACAGAAATTTTAGTCATCACAATGCCCATGTTACGACTGACACAATTTCCATGAATGCCTTCAGCATCCAGTGCACTCTGATTCTTCAGAGAGATGTTACTCAGTAAGATTAAAAATCTGGAAAAATGTCACAACTTAGGCCAGAAAGAATGGAGGCAGTGTATGAATAATTAATGGAAAACATGAAAGCATTCAAATTTAATTAAATGTGATATTAAAAAACAAAAATAATTTATTTGCATTTATCTGCCTTTAAAAAAATTATTATGAATGCTCATATTGCGTGTGTGTGTGTGCGTGTGTGTTCGTATGTTTGTGTGCACACAACATCAACAGCCTTCCTCGGGGAAACAACCCCTGATTGAGGGAGAAACAATCAGCGAGAGCCTTGTTATGTGGAACCCTGCCATCAGCTGTACAAATAATCACAGCAGCTAATTGATTAAATTCAACAAAATCACATGTCCTCGCACATGGCTTATAGCACAATGTCTTCATCCTCGTCATGTCAGCGGCGTGCTCCCAGGATTTCCCCAAACGATATTCCACTGATAAAGCCGTGTCGCTTGTCACAGCGATTTTCATCACCTCACTAAATTGCAATCGATGCAGAGCGACATAATAACTTGGTGAAAATGTATCTCTGATGGCCACTCCAGTACACGATGATGAACTTCTTGCTAATCAAGCCTTTTTCTGACTTTTGGTCTGATTTGCCCGTTAACTACAGTACTGTGCAAAAGTCTCAAGCCACCCCTAATTTCCTTATATTTTCACTTTCTTGTAATTTTTCAAAATGGCTCAGGCAATAGTTCTCCAGGCTTTACGAAGGGCTTTAATTGTTTTTTTTTCTTTTGAACAGTGGCCACTTTTCATTCATTTTCAGTCCAGTCCTTGCACCTGACCATTTTCAGAGGAATGTTTTTTGTTGTTGTTTTTTTATGCACTTCATTCACACATCATTCAAGCATTAAAAAGGCACCTAACACAAGGGATGAACCAACATTTTGTCTACACATAACAAGCAGCTTTGCAAAAAAAAACATTAAAATTTTATCTTTAACCTCTTTGTTACTTGCAACCTGTCACAAAAATTTCTTTTGTCGAATCTGAGCAAAATGCTAAAGATAACACAGTTTGACAAGCATAAAATTGTATTTTTGCACCATCAAGGTGACACCTAAAAGGCTATTTCCAAGCACTCAACATGGCGCACAGAGTGTCCTTAAAAACTGGACAAGTGGAGGACAAAAGAAGAGCAGATGAACAGTGTCTGAAAATCATGTCCTCAAGAAATAGGAAATAATCCAGCAAATACTAAGGACCTGAGAGATGCATCTGGCCCTTCCTCATCAGAAATGGTCTCATTGGAAGGGTGGCTGTCAAGAAGTCATTTTTAAGGAAGGGAAACAGGCAGAAAAGGTTGAGATATACCAAATTACACAAGAACTGGATTTATGTTGATGATTTATGTTACACATTTCAGTAAATTGTCACACCTATTTCCTATTTTCCCAGCAACTGAGAAGGATATGAGGGGTGGCTCAATATATTTGCACTGTATTGGATTTAATGCGTATGCCACAGTTGTACAAAATTGAACTGGAGAGTATTTCTAGTCTGCATTTTAGTGGTTTAAGTTTGAATTTCTCCCTAGAGGAAGCAACCAAAGCTCTGTACTTTAGAAACACAAAAAAATATTGCAGTATCTGATTTATTGAGCACTTGGGGGCATCACCTTCCATTTTGCATACCTAACTTGATGGAAAAAAGACCAGTAGACATTGTACTGCTGACCACCTGGCAATTTTGAGACGTACATTCTCAGTCATTTTGACTGTTTTGTTCTTCACCAACTCCTAAGGGAAATGTCTGCCTGCCACTTGGCACTGAGCAGGTAGAGTACAGTGTACTTTTAAGCTTTGTTACTGAAGTGGAGCCAAAAATAAAGTTATGAGAACAGTAAAAGCAAACTAAAAGGGTCAAGTTGTGTGGCAGAAGCTTTGAAGTGTTGTGAAAATGTACTTTTTTCAGACTCAGAACCAAAGAATTTGTATTCTATATTTCATGTCCTTTTTCTTTGTCTCAGTTTGGTGCTTCTATTTCTGTTAAACCACTTGGTCAGAGATCTGTGTATGTTAACTTGCAGATTTTTTTTTTTTCATTTTCAAATTAGATGTGTGTATCCTGTCCAAAACTAAGATCAAGGGCAGGAAGTAAAACTAAACACAATGCACATGACACAATTGGTTACCAAAGCAAAACAGGAAATGAGAATATCTGAGAATGAAGACATGAGATTGAACTTGACAGAAGGCAAAAGGACACAGCAGGATGAAGAGGAGTCAGAGGGAACTAAACATAGGCAGGGTCTAGAACTGAGGCAGAGGAGATGAAACTAAATAATGATTACAAGGGAAACAGGAAAAACACAAAGAATAAAACACACACAGATTAGCAACAAAGAGACGTGAGGAGGGAGGAAATAATAGCAATTATCAAAATTACAAAACTAATACTCTTATACAAAGGCATCAGATATCAGAATCCATAATACAAAACACAAAGAGGATCTAGCTTTCAGCTAAAGAAATATAAATAGTACCCCAATAGAGAATAAAGCCCAAAAGAAGAATATACAAAATACAAGAAAACCAGAACAAGAACACAAATCCCACAGACCATGACAGTTCTCTATCAATGTTGTTTTTCTTTTGATGTAAAATTTTTAGTCTGAAACATATTTTCCTAATGTATTATTCATCTCAGTTTTTATACTTTAACAACCTCTTTTGCATTTGAATTTGACTTTTTTCCTTGGTGCAATAAGAGTGTCAGTACCAAATATTTATGGAGCTTGACTCAAGATGTATCTGTCATAGCTTAGTGAAAAGGCTGAGAGCAACAGGAAGCAACAACCAAGAGTCAGCAAATAATAAAAAAAAATATCAATACCAGCAGTTACATCGTGTGACTATTTCTGCCGAACAACAGTGGGGCACAGTGTTGTTGCCAGATTATTCCACTACAAAACCTGTATTTATCTACCTTATTTACCAGCTTTTGTTTTAACTGCAAACCACAATTCCAAAAATGTTGGGACTCTGTAAAATGTGAATAGAATAGAACGTAGTTATTGCAAATCCTTTTCAACCTATACTCAACTGAATACAGCACAAAGATATGATATTTAATGTTCAAATGTTGTTGTTGTTTTTTTTAATCTAAGCAAATTCTGAATTTGATTCTTGTAACATGTTCCAAAAAAGTTGGGGCAAGGGTGAGAAAATTGTGGAATGCTCAAAAAAACACCTGGAACATACCACAGGTAAGTCAGTTAATTGGTAACAGGTGACTGGGTATAAAAGGAGCACTCCTGAAAGGCTCAGTCATTCACAAGCATTCACAAGATTGCATGGGCAAATAGTTCATCAGTTTATGAACATGTCTCAACATGCAATTGCAAGGAAGTTAGAGATTTCACCATCTACAGTCCATAATGTCATCAACAGATTCAGAGAAGCTGGAGAAACACAAGGCTGAAAACCAACAATGAATGCCTGTGAGCTTTGATTCCTCAGGCAATACTGCATTAAAACCTGGCATCATTCCATGATAGATTATTACACTGGTGGATATTACACTGGGTTCACACTTCACAAAACCTTTGTCAGTTAGCACATTATGTCGCTGCCTCTCCTAAGTTAAGACTATGCAAAGTGAAAGTCATATATCAACAACATCCAGCTTCTCTGAGATGGACTGACCCAAAGTGTGAAAGTGTGCTGTGGCCTGACGAGTCCACGTTTCAAATTGTTTTTGGAATAGTCCTCTGGTCTACAGAGGAAGTAGACTATCCATAGTTACCAATGCAAAGTTTGAAAGTCAGCATCTGTGATGGGATGAGGGTGTGTCAGTACCCAGGGCATGAGTGACTTGCACATCTGTGAAGGCACCCTTAGTGCTGAAAGGTACATACAGGTTTTGGAGCCATCAGAACAGGGACACCCTTGCTCGTTTCAGCAAGACAATGCTGAGCCACATTCTGCAGACTTATCTCCCAATGGAAATGTATGGCACATACTGAAGGTCAAAATGGAATGACAGAGAGCATGAACTGTTGAGCAACTTCAGGTGTACATCAGGCAAAACTTTCAAAGCTGCAATGATAAGCATCTTCAGTTCCAAGAGGTTCACTGGGTGTTTCTGAAAGAAACAAAGAGGTCAAAATGTTCCTGTCACAGCTTTTTGGAACATGTTGCACCAAATTCAGTTCAAATATTAAATATTTTGTCTTCATGCTGTGTTCAACTGAATTTAGCTTGACAAGAATTTGCAAATCACTGTATTGTATTGTTATTCACATTTTACTCAGCATTCCAACTTTTTTGGAATTGAGGTTTGCTCACATGCTGCTCATAAGCAGGTTTTGGATAGCTATAAATGTATAAATTGAAAATAAAAATCAAACTCCTTCAGACTTGCTTGTAGGCACATTTATTCCCGTTCAGCGGCTAGCTGTTTCCTCCATAGACTGTATATAAAAGGTGGACATGGCCTCCCAGTCTGAAAGGTGAAGCTAGTTCAGAAGCGCTTTCCACCCGCAGTCTTGCTGATGGTCAACAGGGGGCAACTCTTGTATGCTTGATTTATAAACTGATAAGCTGATTTATAAAACATTTTCCTAATAGTTGTGGGTTCAGCTGTAGTTTGAAGTCTTATTGAATACAGCATGATGTTTATTAATTTTATTATTGGAGACAAAAGCAATACCAAAGTTTCTATGATAACAAGATGGCGACGGCCAAATTGCTTGAGTCGAAGCTTCAAAATGTACCAGTAGTTGATGTCTCTGTGGCGATGTCTAACATTCATGTTTCATTAGTTTGCCCCTGCTTCTAGTATTTACGCTCTGCTAATCTTAGCTGTCTGCCTGCTGAATCCAACTCCATAACAGGAGAGTCACGTCAATCTTCTAATCTCATTTTTGCACAGAAAGCAGATAAAAAAATTTATTTTATGCTACTCTCATTTTTTTATAAGTACTTTTTTGTATTTTGCATTTTATTCTCTACATCACAAGATATACTTCTTATTGATACATTACATACAATATACATACATTATGGCAGTGAGTAGTTGTAAAAGTATTAACTTAAATGTTATATAGGTTATTAGTTGTCTTGTGCGATTCAGTCCTGTGTTCCTTCCAGAATTCATGACTAGAAAATTGTTTTCTCAAACTGCGGCGTTGACAGAAACAGAATCACACTGAGTCGGAACAGCCATGACTATCTTTTAACGTCAGGACGTTCATCTCATTGTTCTCAATGTTTTTTACCCACTTCCTGCCTTGCTTTGATTACGCCTGTCACTTCATGTAAATGCAGTCTGCTGCTGATATTTCATTCTTGACAGTGCTCAGTATGCAGCACTGGGCTCGTGTTTGTATGCGTGCCACCAGACGTCAATGCACTGACAAATTTTCACCCTGGCAGGGAGGCTTTGTACATTTTCAAGGATGTTTATATAATTCTGGCAGAGCTTCAATGAAACTGACACCTGAGGGATGAGCTCTCCTGGGCTGTGGGAGGAGCCGGCGGTTATTCAGTCATGAATGATGTTCAGTTCTGTTAAATCGCTGACTTCTTTGTTTGTCTTTCAGGCCAATAAACTCAGAACCAAGACCCTGCACAACACGCTCAACCCAGTCTGGAGTGAGACCCTGACCTACTACGGCATCACTGATGAGGATATGGTTCGCAAAACACTCAGGTACTCTCAGCTACATGACCCATGCATCCCCATCATTGACTGCAAGACAGGGGAGGAAGAAACAATGATTAAGTATGAATAAAAAATGTCTGAAAATGAAGGAGTGAAAGGAAAGAAGAAAAACATGGATAAAAAGAAAGTAGCAAATGAGAATGAGGCAAGAAAGGAAGGAAGGAAGGAAGGAAGAAAGGAAGGAAGGAAGGATGTGCAGTAAAAAGGAGGAAGAAGATTGAAGAGATGGAAATGAAAAGCAGAGAACTGAATGAAGAGAACGGAAGGAATATAACCGCTTCTCATTGTTTTGGTACGTTTAATCCTCAGCCACTGAGGATGTGTTTTTAAAGGGTTTAGAAGATCATTTTCAAGGAGCAGTGATGTTTGACAGTTTCCCTTCTTCTTGGTTTCTGCGGTAGATAACCACATTACAGCCTCTGTTTAACAGCAACCATTTCAGCCAGAAAAGAGTGGTGTTATTTATCCTTTTTCTTCCTGTTCACTGCGAGTTTATACGCCAGTCTGAACCTGATTGTGGAATTGCCCTGGGAAATCCTTTGTTTGTGTAATCTTCAAACAGCACTTATGTTTGGGTGGGAGGACTTCCTGTTTTGTTGGTTATTTGTGCTTCACTACAACACCTGTGAAAATGCGAAAACCTGGAAACACAATTCCAACTTCCCGTGATGAATATGATGCTCTTATGCAATGTAAGTGTTACTTCACCATTCTTTGCTCCTGTATTTTTACCAAAGTGTTAACACTGTGCAATCAAGTGGTGGAGGTAGGTTACGCAATCATATGCATAATCATTTTGGTAGGTACAGTATATCCCAGCTGAGCTGTATGCAGTGGAGGGCTTTAGTTTGGCTTTGTTTTCCCTTTGAAAGACTGATAAAATGCACACTACAAGGTACATTAACCACTGGTGTCACGCATGGGAACACTTTATGTTTCACTTTCACGTGCAGTTGGTTAGAGTTCGAAAACATCGCAGTATGGTTTAATTAATCTCTTTTAGTTAAACTCATGTTGGATTCTACTGGAGGTCTCTTCCTGTTAAAAGGGAGCTCTTCCTCACCACCATCGCCAAGTGCTTGTTTACAGGGGATGATCTGATCATTAGGGTTCTTGAATCGAATTAATCTTTGTGTTTTGTGCTCTCTTTTTTCTTTTTCGTCTTTTGTTGCTCACTCACTTTTTTAACTTTCCTTTCATTCTCTGGCTAAGTTTCGGCGACGGGCAGCACAGTGGTGCAGTGGTTAGCACCGTCGTCTCACAGCAAGGAGGTTGCATTTGACTGGCTGGTTGGAGTTCGCATGTTGTCCCTGTTCCTGTGCCTTCTTTCTGGGTGGTCCGGCTTCCCCCTACAGTCTAAATACCTGACTTTTAGGTTGACTGGAGATACTAAATTGGCCATAGGTGTAAATCTGACCATGAGTGTGACAACTGGGATAGGACCCTTTCTTCTGCTTGCCCTGAATTGGGCAAGCAGAAGAAAATGGATGGATGGATGGATGGATGGATGGATTTAAAATAAAGAAGGGATTTTTCCCCTCCATTAAAACCACTCAGTTGGCAGCGTGGTGAAAGGATCATTGCCTCACAGCAAGAGGGCCCGTCTGTGTGGACTGTGCATGTTCTCCCTGTCCTTGTGTAGGTTTTCTCAAGGAGCTCTGGTTTCTCCTGCCCCTGAAAAACATTCTAGTATAATGCCATGGGGGACTACCTCACCCAGCAAACGGTTCAGCAGTAACTGAACTGTTCAAGAGCTCCCCTGACAGACCAGCAGCCTGTCCAGGGTGTACTCCACCTCTCACTCGATGACAGCTGGGCTAGGCTCCAGACAAATTTTGGATTTTGGGAGTCAATAAATATGTGAAAATGACTCGGCTCTGTAATGTGTTTTATGCAGATTCTAACTTGCGACTGATTTTTTTCACACAGAACACACAAAACAGGGCTGGAAAAGTTTAAAGACGTCTCATTTCTTAGAAACAGTCAATGCATTTTTATACTACTGCCGTTAAATGCAATGCTTGTTTACTGTATATATGTTTGCCCACCAAATCCTCACAGACTGTTTTTTATTGTACAGTATTACCTCAAATAATTAAAAACTTATTTTCTATTAAAAATATTTTCCTATTACTCATAAGAAGCTGGAAGGAACTTGTAGCCCCGCAGCAGCCCAAGTGAATGTTGGACTGCAACAGCTGACGACCTTATCGACACACCGCAAATACATGACTGTATTTTACTGATTATTTTGTGTTGCAGAGCAGAAAAAATACTGTATTGTTGCCACAGTGAATACCCCAACAACAATGATGGCCTGAAGCAGAGATGAGATGTGATGGACACTGTGCACACAAGCCAAAAGATCTATTCACAAGCAAAACACCTTTATTAACCATTTTCCAGAAACAATAGGCCCCTACGCTTCCAAACGACAGGACCTATTTCGTTTTGTAAATTGAAATTTGAATTCAGCACCACCTGTCCAGTTATTTTGTACTGATTACACCACATCCTATACAGGCTGCGTTTCTAATACATATTAATATATATAATATATATATAAGGGGTGCTTAAAGGCTGCATGTTTTCCCCATGTGGCGGCTGATTATGCAGGGAAAAGCCCTTGAAACAAACAGTATTCCCCAACATGAGCATGATGTGGCCATGAGTGTGAATTATGTCATGTCAGGGCGGTGAGTGCTTTCTGCATTTATTGAAAACATAGGTCTGCGGGGAGAGCCAATAATTGGCTTTCATTATGAATTTAATGAAATGGTGGAGAGGAATATAGATCTCCAGTCTGGAAAGTAAAACACGAGGCTCATTTTGTGGCAGGCGCGCCTTTGTCCTCTGCGGTTTTGACTGCAAGAGACCTTTCAGTTCACCATCAATCATTAGCTTTTGTAAGCAGCTATAGCCTACTGTTATATTATTAATCTGCATTTTTATTGTTGTTTACAAAGGAGGCTGTCTTGCATTGGAAAGAGGATTTGTGTTGTGTTTGTGTGTTCAGTTGAAGCAAAGAGAAAATGGGCACATAATAGAAATCAGTAAACAGGCTGAAAGTACAGTGCAACACAGCACAATTCAATTCGTGCTGCACTAATTGCGTAAATAAGATGAGCAAAGCAAGATGAATTTGTGATTTGGTCCTGACTGATTTTTGACGTGATCGGGAACAATGTCAGTTTTCGGTCAGCTGTAATTTCTCTCAAATTCTCCTCATTCACAGTTTTCCCTTTCCCTTTTCACTTTAGTATCACAGCTGAACGCTTCCTAAAGTATAATTATCTCATCATTTCCTGTCATTTCTTATGAACCGCTTCCCCGCAGAACTACTTGGTTTTGGCTTTAGTGCTGAGAGGCCAATGGGCCGACAGATAAAGCGGTGGTAGCTGCAAACTGAGAATTGAATCCTTGTGATACGCTGTTAAAAATAAAGGTTCTTTCAAAGGCTCTTGGACAACCTGAAGGTTTTCTGTGAGTTGGAAAAGCTGAATGTCCAAATATATTGGCTTAAAAGGTTCTCTGTGACACTAAAAACCACCTGAGCGCTTCAGGGATGAGTTTAGCGTTCACAGTTAGGGGTCGCCATTAGTGGGAATGGTTTTTGGCAGCCTCCAAAACCTAGATCGCCTCACATTACCCACCTAACTCGTATGACGCGAGTGATATATGAGGAGTGTCGGCTCAGACGTCACCCGCTTTAACCATGTCCGCACCAGCTGTTGGGGAACCATGACAATCTGTTGAAAAGTGGACTGCTGGGACAAGGGTGAGACACAAATGAACAAGAGATAGACCTCTAGGGCCAGTGACCCCCAAACTGGGAGAGGGGCTCCAGCAGATTCCAGGAACAACATCCGAGATCTCTGTCCGGAAGAGCGGAGCCCTAGGAACAGCTAAGTTACAGAACCCTCGAGCTCCCAGGCCTCTGGTAGAGGACCCAAACTTGAAGGATAAAAAGACCGCCCACAGGGCGAACAATCTGCTTTTCTTCCCAATAAACTTGAGCAACATTTCATCTATTTTAGACTGTGTTGTTCATAATATCTTTTGATTGGTGCGAGTGTGAAATGTGTGGGTAATGTCATCTGTGGCGAAGTTTTCAGTGTTACAAACAACCCTTTAAGCAAAGTTTTGTTGGCAAATTCAGAAAGGTTTTTAAAGGGTTTTAAGCAATAATAAATGTTTTTTTGTGGCACAGAAAACAGTTTTTGGGCAATATCAGAAGGGTTTTCGGTTTTTCAATAGGCTCAGTTTATAAACCTTTTAAAACCTTTTTAAAAAAAAAACGATTTAAAACCATGTAGAGGGTGATGGACTCCAGTTGGAAAATGGCTGGTTTTATGGCTATAAGGCACCTCTTGTCAAAAAATCTTTAAGCTGAGCCTTGTTTTATTCATATCCTCCTGCCCATGCTCTGCTCTTGTCGCCTCAGGATTTCAGTGTGTGATGAGGACAAATTCCGCCACAATGAGTTCATCGGGGAAACGCGAATCCCTCTTAAGAAGCTGAAGCCCAACCAAACCAAGAACTTCAACAACTGCCTGGAGAAACAGTTACCTGTAAGTCCACTGCATCACACGCAAAGTTGTGTTATTTTGTGACTTTTAAACGTGATTGTGTAGTTGTTTATTTTAAAGGGACAGTAAAGTGGTTACGCTATGTGGACAAAAGTATTGAGCCACCTGCATATTACACTTACAGGAGCTTTTATGACATCCCATTTTAAATCCACAAGCACTGATATGTAGTTGATCTCCCTTTCTGCAGCTATAACAACTTCCACTTTTTTAGGAAGGCCCTCTCATCCACTGGTGTTGGATAAGAGGACCTGGCTCACAGTCTCTGTTGTAGTTCATCCCAAAGGTGTTGGATAGGGTTAAAATCAGGGCTCTGTGTGGGTTACTGAAGTTCTTCCACACCAAACTCAGCTGCTTGGCTACAGAAACCCATGTCAGGTTTTGCTGTGTAGAATGCAGATGAAGGCAGACCCAAATGCAGGACTCATGAGGCAGATAAAATAAAACAAAAAGGGAACTGACTTTATTGTGGCTGATAAAGACCACATTGTAAAACTCAAGAAAATAGAACTTCTTCCACACCAAACCCATCCAACTATGCCTTTCTGGACCTTGCTTTGTGCACAGTCAAGCTGCAACAGAAAAGGGCCTTCCCCAAACTGTTCCCACAAAGTTGGAAGCATAGGATTGTCCAAAATGTCTTGGTAGGCTGAAACATGGAATAAAAGGGGGGCAGCCCAGCTCCAGAAAAACCACCCCATAGCATTAGCTCCTTCTCCACCAAACTTAGCAGTTGGCACAGTGCAGTCAGGCAGGCAATGTGCTCCTGGCACTCACCAAACCCAGAATGATCTATCAGACTGTCAGATAGAGAAACATGATTCATCCCTCCACAGAACATGTTTGGACTGCTAGTCCAGTGGTGGCATGCTTTACACCACTCCATCTAACTGATGCAGTGATTAGCTTCTCATTTCTTAAATAACCATGTTGGGTCAAAGCAAAGAAGACAACTAAGCAGAAGCTGAAATTACTAAACTTGGGTTTAAAGCAGTCCAAAACAGTATTAAAACCTGGGAGGATAGCAGAGAAACATCATTTTTTGAGAAAGAAATGTGATTTAAAAAATAAATATTGATCAATCATGATCTGAGACCGTGTAAAGGTTTGATGAATTCATCACTATGTTTAATAGTCAAAGTAAGAGCATTTCCACACACACACAATACAAAGCGATATCAAGAGACTGCAACTAAGCAGCTGTGTAGCATTAATACCACTTGTCAGTGAGGTTAGTCAGAAAAAAAGCCTTCACTTTGATAGGAACATAAAGATTGGATTCTGGAGCAATGGGAAAAGGTCATGTGGTCTGATGAATCCAGATTTACCCTGTTCCAGAGAGATGAGTGCATCAGGTTAAGAAGAGAGATGAAGTGGTGTGATCTGGGGCTGCTTCAGTTGACCAGATCTACATTCAGCAACACTATGTGCCCCAAAAATGAGGTCAGCTGACTACCTGAAGATACTGGATGACCAGGTTTTTCCATTAATGGATATTTTTGTACCCTAATAGCACAGGCATTATTCCAGGATGACAATGCCAGGACTTATCAGGCTCAAATTGTGGAACAGTGGTTCAGTGAGCATGAGACATCATTTTCACACATGGATTGGTCACTGCAGAGTCCAGATCTCAACCCCATTGAGAGTCTTTGGGAGACTCTTTCATCATCATTGCACAAAAATGAAATAAATAAATTTTGAAATAAATGTTGTGACACTGCATAAGATTATTGAAACAAAAAAATGATAAAATGATAAAAAGTTAAATTATCATTGAAAGAATGAACAGTTTGGTCATATATATATATATATATA
>VUQH01036593.1:4755-23995 GCA_015106775.1 Etroplus canarensis | reverse complement strand
GATGACCCACCCTAGCGACCCCGAACAGGAGCAGCTGAAGAAAGGAGAAGAAGAAGATCTTTAAGCAATTTCTGATTCTGATTCTGATATCCCTCCTCCACCAAACTTTAAAGTTGGCATAATAATGCCAGGCAGGTAGCCCAGTGCTTTCGACCACTCCCACCACTCCGTCTGACTCATGGTGGTTTGCTTGTTGATGTAAGATTTGCGTGCTGCTGCTCAGCTGTGGAAACCCACGACATGAAGCTCCCAGCACCCAGTTTTTGTGCTGATGTCAATGCCAGAGGAGGTTTGGAACTCTGCAGTTATTGAATCAGCAGAGCATTGGTGATTTTTATACATTATGCGCCTCAGCGCTCAATGATCCCACTCTGTGACTTGTCTTGGTGTGCCACTTTGTGGCTGAGTTGCTGTGGTTCATAAACACTTCCACTCTGCAATAATATCACTTACAGATGATGGTGGGATATCCAGGAGGAACTACAGTAACTTGTTGCAACAGTGGCATCTTATTACAGTATCACGCTTGAATTCAGTGAGCTCTTTAGTATGACCCATTCTTTCACAAATATTGCATTGCATCGCAATACTGCATGGGTAGATGCTTGATTTTTGAGACTGAACGGAACACCTGACTTCAATGATTACGAGG
The DNA here is from genome assembly GCA_015106775.1 of Etroplus canarensis. NCBI lineage: Eukaryota > Metazoa > Chordata > Actinopteri > Cichliformes > Cichlidae > Etroplus > Etroplus canarensis. Next base: position 23,343 of record VUQH01036593.1, on the reverse strand, counting down.
TGTCGGCAAAAACTTTCATCCATATATCATATGAGACTTCTATGTTTGATACTGTAATTTACCCATGAAAGCGTCCCTTTCACATTTTTGCAACACAACATAATATTATAATATTTATTTGATTCATTCTTCTCAGAATTCTGTTAGATGAAAAACAGGAGAAAATGACCATTTTCATCATTAAAATATAGCATAGAGACATACAAGTCTTAAGAGATGCAGTATACAATTCATACAAAACAAACATTATTATGTGCTTTACTCTATTATTTTTTCTTATGTGAATGAGGGGAAGTAGGACAAAGTGAACAACTGATTCTCAGTTTGAGTCTTTAGTGTATCCTAGTTTTTCACCACATCAGTTTGTAAATACAACAGAGACTTTGGAGGGGGGTGGCGGTGGGGGTTCATTGCTATTTTTACATTGTGTTTTTGTAATTTTTGCAGAACTGCAAGTCAGCCACATGAGGCTAAAAAGACTCATGTCACATGTCCTGAACACTGTTTTCTGTTTTTGTACTGCAGTGTGTAATGAATGTTAAGTAGCGTTATTATTTTTGCCCTCTGTGTGTATGATCAGAAGGTACTGTGTGGTTTTGAGTAAAGATAGAACAGTTTTGATGTGTTTGTGTGGTTTTGCCAGAGCAATCAGAGTTTTTGTAAATGTAGTTTTGAGACTGAGGGGAAGGTTTTGAGAAATGTGTCTTATTTTGAAAATTAAACTGACTGATGTAAGTAAGGTGTTGTAACCTTGGTTTAATTACCTGTTCACATTCGGATGACATCTTTCAAATGTTCACGTTTTGTAGAATCTTATCTTTTTTCATCTCTCACAGTAAAGACACAACTTTAAACTGAAAACTTTTTCTGTCAAAACTCAGCTAGAGAAAACAACATGAACTTTCAAAATACTTATATAGAAGTTGCCAGTTTCACATAAAACATATTTTGCGAAGTGAAAGGTGAAATTGAAGTTGTTTCCCAAACTGTTGAGAAATGCCATTTGCCGAGTTACATCCTGTTTCAACTTAGACTAACAGTAAAACAGTTTTGCAATACAAAGCATGAATGTAATAAATAAGTTGAGTGATTTTTTTACATTTTGAATCTCCAAAGAAGTGGTTTGAATAATTTGATTAAACTATGCGTCACCACCTCTTCACAATAAACCAGATGAGTCGCATATCACTATTATGAATGTTGAGCAAATACAAAAACTTACTGCATCTCTGTAAGAGTTCATCAGATATTTTTTGGAGCCATAGTCAAAGAGGGGAGGTGTAATAGCCGTAATCATATTGTGAGTTAATAGCATACGGTTTCCTCAGTTAAAACATAAATTATTTGGTCACACACAGTACAGATACTTAAAATTTGATTTATGGGAAACAGAAGAGGGATTTTTCTCATTTCTTGATTTCAGGCTATTCAAATTTGCTGTGTCCTCGTGGTGTTTTTGTAAGGGTAATTTCTAACTAATCCCCAGAGCTCTGCAAAACCTGTTGGTCTGTTCATGTTCTAACTGCAATGAAACTATAAAAATGTGTCACAGTGTGTTGTTTATTATCCAAAAAAAGCCCACTAGCTATAAACACACTGTACCACATAGTGTTTAGGGATAACTGAGGACGTAGAGATTATGTATTTTATACCATACTCTGTATCCTGCATATTCTCAATATTTTACTGCTCAAACCTTGTTTGATAAGCTTTGCTGTATGTCCACATATCCATGGTATTAAGGCTTACCACTGTAGGGCCTTTTAGAAACATTGTACCGTTGTGGTGGAAATTGCATGAATAAAAAATGCACTGCTGATGGGAGAATTGCATTACAATAGTTTTTAATACCATGGAAATGTAGGCTGCACATGCTGTATGGCTCTCAGACTTCATTTTTATGCCTGCTTTGCAGCAACAGCATCACTTAAACATGCAATAGTAAGCGCTACATATGTGATGTGTGTGCAGACTGCAGAATCTGTGATGACTCTTTGCAAAGCTGCATGGCTTAGGATGTGGACAATATCTGATAAACGCAATTCATCACTGATAGGTGAGACAATATTTAATATTCTAATATTTCTATGTAATCGCAAAGTTTTGTTATTTTGTGGGAGTATTTTTTTCCTATGACGGTGTTTTAGGAAACTTTAATGTAATTTAATGTATTTTCTTTTGTTATTTTTTCGAGTGCAGCCTACTTTGTCAGGGCTAGGGTGAAACTGCTTAACTCCGTGCATTACTATGTTAACAGCCGCCCACATGTCTAAATGGACAGGTTTCATTTAGAGGTTGGTGCGCATATTGCTGTGAGTGCAGGATCGCTGGTAAATGACAGATTACTCACATTTGTGTGAGCCCATGTAATCCGATTCCATTTCATTCTGTGCAAATCTCATGTCGTCATACTGTAGCCTTCAGTGGGAGCGCTTTAGCTTCGCCCAGGCCTGACCAAACGCACATGGAATCATTCAACCCAGATGCACTTTGCACGGGTCTGAACAAGGCCAACAGAGCCTCGAGTCACGTCATATCAGAATATTTATCATTAATTACCATTTTTATCTGTCCGTTGGTTTGTTCTTTTCTCTTCATTACACCACATTATTTATTAAAAAAAAATCACCAGAGTGTAGGGTTTCAAAATTAAACTTAAAATATAGAAAAATTACATGCAGTGATTTATATAATGACTCCTCTTTCAGACTCAAGCTCAAGCAAGACTTTATCTCACTATTTTCCACTGTTGAGTTTAGACCCTTTCTGACTCCCAACTTTCATCTTAGCACCCCTAAAAATAGGTATAGCAATAGCAGTAATAATAAATAATAATAATGCATCTTATTATTGTTTTTTGACATTGTTACATAATATAGTGTACACTGGCAAAATAGTTTTGAGCTCTGTTCAGTTGCATGGACCTCACTGTAATGATCAATTTCACAGTAGGACTCATGTCATTCTAAACATGGCTTGAACAGGATGTCTGCCTCTCCACTGAAGCAACAGACGACATATCTATTCCCAGGAGTCGCCTACCTGATGCCCTATGTTGAGTCTCCACAATAAAGGAAGGGTTTGCATGAACTTGAAAACTTATTTGTAAAAACAAATCTCTTACAGTTTGTTTCTTACATAAGTGCATGGAAAGGCAACCTGATTTGCCAAATTCTGTATTGAATGATGCTGCTTTAATTGCTTGGTGATCTGCTGGACTGCCTCTATGTAGTTAAGAAACTGAAACAATGGTTTTACACCGGATGCCCTTCCTGACGCAATCCTCCATGGTGAGAGGGGCTTGTGTCCCCACCTGTGATTGAAGCAGGGACCTTTCGCTTGTAATACGAAAGCGCACACCACTATGCTACTGGGGACACTAAATTAAAATAATAATAATAATAATAATAATAAAAAATGTAAAAAATGAAAAATATAATAGAGTACCTTAGATTTCAAGCTATGTTGAAGAATAAGATACTGACTTTCAAGCTGGTTAGAATTGTCTGTTGTCACCTTATGTAATGTATTTCCATTTTATGTTTGTAGGGTGTACCCCACCTCTTGCCCTACGACAGCCCTGAACTGGATGAGAGGAAGAAAATGGATTAATGGATGGATGAATGGTGGATGGATGGATGGATGGATGGATGGATGGATGGATGGATGTTTCAGGGAACTGTTGCACCTATTTCCCATGATCTTAGCAAAATATAAAGAAACAAGGGATGACAGAAGACCCTTGCACAGTTCTCTCTGTGTGTAGGTCCATATACCAGTTGCCTCATAATAATAATAATACAGAATGCTGTTCTCTTTTTCATTGACTTCTTTTTAAGCCTCCAGACCTTAATCTGGATGCTCATTTTACTAAACATGTAAATAATAATGAGTCTGTTTATTATCCGTGTTATTATACCCCTTAATTATTTATTATGGAACCCAGAGAGAGAGAGAGAGAGAGAGAGAGAGAGAGAGAGGGAGGGAGAGAGAGAGGTGCATCCGTCTTTGCCTCCATCGACTCGATCGTCAGTCGACTCGCTCACTGTACACCAAACTCGCTGTGCTCTGACCACTGCAACTTTTGCAGAGACTCTTCACTCCACAGACATGTCGCACAATAGCTGAAGTAAACCTGTCATCGCGGCTCATCATCTGAGCCCACAGAAACACGCCGCAGGTGGGATCAGAATTGCACAGCCTCTCCTCGGTCGCCTGGCTCGCCTCGGACCCCGGGTTTTTAACAAACCGCCTGGATATGAATTATGAGTATTTCCCCCACTAATGAACCGGACCAGTAATGCAGGAGACCGCGGCGACCCTCTCACCAGTATTTCAAGATGGCAGATTTTTACTGAGTTTTGAGCAGAAACCTCGCTTTATTTTTTGCCATGAATAACAGAAATCCTTGCACCGATGGCCCCTGTATACGAAGGTAAGGCGGTGTGGAAAATGTGCCGTTTCTCTCCCCGCTGCGCCGCTGTGTACTGTAATCAATTGTGGTACAACTGAACTGCGGCTCATGCGTTGGAGGGGGAGATGCGTTGCAGCCTCTCTCATTTTGCCCGAACCATGCAAAACACACACATTCACGTTTATTTCTTTTTTTTTTTTGCTGCCCAAACCTAACAGAAGTGAGCTGTCAGAGCCACAGCAGCTTTTGTGCCTTGGTGCTCTCTCCGCCACAGTTGAAGATCATTAGTGGTCTGGCTGAAAATAGAGCTGATGAGGCTGCAAGACACTCCAGAATAAGGTCAAAGATGAGCATGTGTTCGATGTATGGTGCGTGCGCCCGCGTCCACGCACTTGGGGATGTATTGCGGGGCTCAAGTCTGCGCCTGGTTGCAGATTTCAGCTTGGCTTTCAGGAGGAGACGGGATGAAAGAAGGTCGGAGACCGATCGGTCCCGGTCTCGCCTGCGTTCGTTCTCCTACCTCCAGTTTTTCCACATCAGTTTAAAAAAGAAAAAAACTGGGCTGTCTGACTTTTAACGGCCTTGATGTAATGGTTCACATATCTGCCTGTGTTCCGGGAAGCGATATGCAAGCTTAAATACAGCATGTTCGCTATCGCTGCAGCATTGTGGCTGTGACTAATCCATTTGAGAGATACTAGCCCGTACGCTTCTCTAAATTATTTGCTGTCATGCAGTTTTTAAAAAGAATATTTTAACAGAATAATTCACGCACAAAGTGTTTGTTTATTGCAGTGTCGTTGCAGGGTGGGTTAAGAAGCCTTTAAATGTAAAACAATGCAAGCGGCCCATTATAATCCACGGCATGAGCTGGATCTGTGAATGGTCCAACTGCAACTACACAAACACTACCCAGAGGTTAAAATAGCGCGATAAAGGGGACAATAAAATCACCACCATCAAAAATTATGTTACATATATATATTTTTTTTACTTCATTCATTAGTAGTATATCAATCAGAAGTAGGCAACTGTGGCCATGCTCATCTGCCATACAGTAATACAGACACCTTCAGCAGAAAAAAGGGAAGAGAGCTGGGCGATACATGCTGATCACAAGCTTGTGCAAATTGAGTGGACGCAGGAGCAAATGATGAGCCTTGGTGTTTCTCATGTTTAGTTTGGAGCAGCCTCATGTTTGCTTATCTTCTCCTCCACTCTATAGTCCCTCTGCTGGCATTAAAGGGAACCCCTGCTTTTCTCTTCAGAATTACCATTGAGGAAAAAGAACTGTTGCAAAGTAACACTTCAACACGTTTTAAAGTGACATTATAACGCTATCACAAGTAAAAGTGAGTCTTAATAGGGATATCTGGGTTATATGATAGACCACTTGGGAATGAGCAGCATCATGAGGTGCAATAAGGTGGCTCTGAACTTCTCACTAAGTGCTGTTATGTTCCTATAGCAATATTGTAGTGATTTTTCATTAGGGGTGTTGAAGCTTAGAGGCATAGCCTGGGACTCTGGCGCTTCAACATGAAAAGGAAAGTTGAAATGAGACTCCTATGCAAAAGGTAATTAGTGTAAATTACATTCCTTGGCTTTTCCCTTCACCACCGAGAAGAGGAGAAGGGAAGAGAAAGAGGCAGCGAGGGGATTTAATTACCTTGCCTGTCCTCAGTGTTGGAGAGCGCTGTTATGAGGAGTCATGGAAATGACCAAAGTCCCCCGTGGAAAATAGGTTTTGGGGGACCTTCACATAGAAGAAGATTGGCTATTATGATAATCACCCCCCCTTATCTACAGACCAACTGATAATTTAAATCTATATGACTGACTGCTTCCTTTGATTGTTTAAAAGTGAGCTTGCTGAGGAAAAACCTATTTGCTTTTGTTTTCTGTAGATCTTGAACTCATATTCATAATAGTTTATGAGCAACCCTTTGTTTAAAGAAAGGAGGGATTTTCAGGACTGACAGTGGGCGTTGTGCTAGTGTCAATTTGTGTTCTTTTCCTGTTGGCTCTTTTTTACATGTTTATCTTTGGTCCTTCTTGGCCCAGACAGAAGGCCATCAGGCAGACCTGCTGGCAGAAAAGGTAGTGGTGTGATCACCCTGGGAGCCTGGTCTCATAACCCAAACTGACACCTTGATGGATGTCTGATGAGTGGAGCAGGTCCAGCAGCACCCAGCTGTGGAAAAGCCAATATTCAGACACTGCCAAACATGCCTGCCTGGCTAGATATGGGTGTTGTGGTGTGCTCATGCATGCATGTGCGTATGTCTCTATCTGTCTGTGAGTCCCTACACAATCACCCGTCACCCGTCTGTAGGGCAGGGCTGCAAGAGGATTAGACAGCTGCAGAACTGGGGACCAGGCAGGAAAGCAACTTCATTTGCAGATCTGCCTCTTACAGGTCAACCAGTACTATTCCAGAGTGGGTTCATTCATTCCCGCCTGGAAAAATGGACAGAGTATGACTCAGAAGCTGATGATGATGGTGGTGGTGACAGGCGCTGCAGCATCACAGGCAGATTAATGTTTTATCCATCCGCACAGCCATTATGCATTAATGCGACTTTGAATTACCTTGTGGTTTCCTGGTATGGGGAATGCACCCTACCCTTGTTGAAGGGAAGTTACTCCAAGACAAAAAGGACAGAGAGCGCAAGACTTTCTCAGAAACTGCCCTCAAATGGTTTCCCTCCCCTTTTTCCCCCGCATGATTATTTGGAACTGCTTGACTGATATCTTCCTCAAAGACCGTGACCCAGGTTTAGACTCCAAGGTTGGAGCTTTTTAAAACTTTAAATAGAATTGCAGGAAGAACTCTATGGGGCCCTTTGGAGCCACTTGCAAGGCAACACCCCATGTTAGTGTCAAGGGGGTCTGATGGAGGGTCTCTCTTACTGATTGTTAAGGCAAGCAGGGTGGTGTTTTTAGCTTGGGGAGGGAGGATAGCTTAACAGTTAATAAGTAATGGGGTTAAACTGAAAGCATGAAAAAAGTATCATCACTGCAAATCTTTGTTGGTAGAACTGTAAACATTTATCTCTCTTTCACTTTCATTCAGTAGCCATTTTGATCTTTCTGTTGACCTGAGTCCTCACCTTATGACTTGTATGAAAGCGAGTTTGTTCAGAAAGGGTTATGAAAATGGATAAGCTGTCTGCACAAGTATTGCTTTCTACATTATTCAGAGCTTTCTATCTGAAAAGAGAGTGAAATCCAGTGTTGGGGGATTCTTTGCACTATTGATTTGTTAAAGCATTTAGTAGAAGAAGCTAAGGCTTTGGAGGGAGGTTGAATGTGAGTTTTATATGAAGACAGGGGGCTATGTGAGCTCTCTGATGTTCTGAAATAGTTCACAGGTGTGCTCTCAGAGTTTTGGAAACAGATGTGTGTGTGTGGTAGGGTTGGGGGAGCCTTGATTGAGGCAGAGCTGAAATGACAGGTTAGTAGAGGCCAGTCTGACACAGGAGACCAAGCCTTCAGTATGAGCAGGCTATTTCAGCAGGCTCAGGTTTTCATATACTGTTTTCAGCAAATTTCTCAGGAGCAGAACTGCCTTCAAGACTCTAGCACATCATTGTTCTGCTCTTGTGCATGGAAGAAATTTAATTGCGATGCAAGGGAACTTTGCATTTCTCATTTTCTACTCACTCAGTTCTGTATTAGTGTCTCTGCCATATGCTTCAGACCCCAGAAACAACCGAGGTCCTTGAACTGGGAGACCACATCAGATGCTGACAGTTTTATCAAAGAGGAAGAGCGAGATTGGCTGCGATGGAGCTTTAACCCTGTTGACTGCTTACACAAGGCATTTCCCTGTTGGTTGTCATGCATGTGTGAATGCACTTTTTCCCCCCTGCACTTTTGGTTCACATTGTGTATGGTGTCAGCTTGTTTGAAACAGCTGCATCTGGCTCTGACTAACACTGCAACAACTCCAGGCTCTCTTAAGTAGGAGACAGATTCAGCTAGCGTCTTTAAGTTAGACGTTTGTAATAATAACAACAATTTAGAACCTGCTCCAAAGATATGGGAGAAAACATTATTATAAGACTGTATATAAGATTAATGTTTCTTTTATCTGTTTGTTTTCTAAAGGGTTTTGCTCATTGGGTTCATTTTGTAACTTTAAATGGAGTTCACTTCAAAATGTTCACATGCTTATAATTTATGATTAATATCTAAGAAAAAAATCCACTTTAGATTGGAATAACCGCTCTTGCTACAGTAGTATATCATTATCTGTTTAAAAGCATGATGTTGAGGCTCTCTGTACCTTATGACACATCTATTACTTTGATCCGTTATGAGAGCCACGATTTAACAAAGGTTAACATTTCACTACTTCTTAACACTGCACAGAGTGAATAAGGCCTTTTGTTAACTTGGGCCTATTAAGCTGTGACTACAAAGGGATTCCTACTTCATAAAGAACACTTTACATGCTGAGCATGTCAAATAATTTTTACATATCTGAAAAATATTGCATGCTGCAGCATAAGAAAGATCTGCATTGTGCTTACATACCATGCATTGCATGCTCACTTTGTAATCTCTCATCATCCATCGATGACCCCCGCCAGTTCCCACCCTGCGTTTCCCTGCCCCACCCCCACATGTATGTCTTATCTGTCCTTCCATCCCGCTCTGTTTGTTGATAAGCTGAGAGGCCATTGGCCAGCACACATGGTACCCATGTGACACTTCAGCAACAGCCTGATCACCAGATTGGAAGCCCCCTTGTATGTGTGTAATTGGATGCTGGTTTAAGAGGAGGCCTGGCTACTGTAGCTTTTTTGTTCTTCCTAATCGTGACCTCCACCCAAAAGCACCAAGATGCCCCTTTGTGTTGTTGGCTCATCCTATCACAAACCCAGGAAAACCAAACCGACACCTTGTTTTTGGTGCACATTGTCATAGGTCTTAATCCTATTGTTTGTGATAATGTTCCTCCCCACACATGTATGTTTGACATTGGACTCTCTGGAGGAGAGTTTCCAGTGCTGGCAGCATTTATCATTTGCTCACATTGCATATGCACATATGATGAAACAAAAAAAAAAGTTCAACAAATCATCTGCTGCAAAGGCAACAGATGATCTACGGTGCTACAGCTGGATGGTGAGGACAACTACCATACTCACAGCCACTTCATTTAAACAAAAGCTCCTAACCGTCTCTTCATATTATGTGAAGCACAGAATAAAAAATGGTTTGCAGTTTTTAATCAAGCCTTTCATAACCTCCACATTTTTCTCCTCTTCTGAGGGAAAGAGGCATGGTGGGCGGATGAGGATAACGGAGAGAGGGGACTGTTTACAGACAGATATTAAAACGCGCATAGAAGTACTGAATTAAACATTAAGATTAGGGCACTGAGATTAGGGTTTTTAGGGTGTATGCACCTGTATCCTTTGACACAGCTATAGGTTCTACAATTCGCGGTCAGCCAACGCGGCCGCTGCCAGGCCCATCACCACTCCTGGCTCCGGCCCCTCTCAGTCATGGAAGGGAAGTGGAGCAATAGGCGGCTGCTGGCGGCCCCTTCACAGATGGCTGCAGGTACAGCGCTACGCTTGGCTGATAACCAAAGGACTTCAAAGCTCAGACGAGTGCTCCAGCCCATTTCTGTCCAGAGCCAGGAGGCAAAAGGCACAGAGCAGAGAAAGGAGACAGCAATAGACAAGCGCTGGGGTAGTCAAAAGAGTCAACAGGCATGGAAATGAGCAGCTTTAGCCTTTTCCTCTTTTGCGCTCATGTTCATCCTTACATGTAGTCATTCTCCACTTATTCAATAAGTTTAATCTTATAATTTTGTTATGTTTCTGTACTTGCCACATGTGTGTCATTAGTCTGTTACCATGAATGCAGCTCCGATAACACATCCTCACATTACCCACAAGTGAAAATAAAAATCAGACGGTCATTGTTATAGATGCTCACCACTTGCTATCAAGTTATTTCTTTTTTCTCTATTTCGTTGAGATTCTCTCAAGATTGCTGAATTCCCGGTGGAAAATCATTTTCAATATATAGTAAACTAAGAAGTTACGCATCAAAACAAGCAGAGGTAAAATGATGAAATGTGTTGATAGAAATCTCTCAGGTTTGAAATGTTTGAGTGATGAAATTCAGTAAAAAAAAGTCTCTGTGTCTATTTAATATTCACATATGTAGAGAAAATGAGCTCTTTTTTGTTTCTTAAGGCTGAAAAAAATCGGTCTTTAAGTGATAACGTGGAGAGGGACCGATGTTAAAAAGTCATTGATTCAATTAGACATTCCAGTGGCTCCTCTAATAACACTCTGGTTGAAATGAGAAAAAGCTGAATGTCCCAACTGTAAGATATCTTCCTCCAAGTTTGCAGTACCACTGCTTCTGAAAACACTTAGTAACATTGAGATGCAACATGAGTGAGTGATTGTGGTTATTTAATGGCACACTCAGGCTTTTTATTGAAAAAATGTAATATTTCTGATCTTTATAAAGCCTGAAAGTAATGGGTTTACCTTAACTGTTGCTTTCATTTTGTTTTCAAATATCTATAATAATAATAGTTACAGTTGAAGTATGCAAATTTAGAGAACTTTGAACTGAAAAAGCTCTGCAAATAAAGCTCATGTTTCTCATTTACACAAGGCTTATTTAAAGTTTGAACACTGGTTCATGGTAAACATGACTAAACTAAGTTCAGGAATCACGGTACATGTTTATATCACTGTGTTGCGGTATATGAAAAAAAGGCTGCACACCTTTTAGATCTACTCCTTACTTCAAAGCCTCAGGCACATTATGGCCAGCCAGCAGCTCAGCCTGGCAGCCCTTTGAACTGGCCTCTGCATTCACTCGGAGAGACAGAGATGGAGAGGGGGAACGGCATAAAAATGGGGAGTGACAGAGATTGGACAAGTATGGAAGCATTGTGAGGAGGGAAGTAGTGGAGCTGAGGCAGAGAGATGAATACCTTTTCCTGGGGTCCCATGAGCCTAAACAGCGTGGCCAAAGGTCGGGGGGCATGGGCGGATGGTTAGTTCGGGAGGGTCAGTTCTTAGTGAGGGAGTTAGGAGGAGGTGTCCGTAGTGGCAGTGCTGCTGGGGGTCATGGATTTCACCCTTTGTCTCATTTAATCTACATTCTACATCTGGGATCAGTGTAGTCCAGCGTGGCGTCTTCCTCCGCAGCTCCCCTGACAGAGCCTAGCAGCTGCTAACACACACACCAACTTGTTTGCGCTGCTCCAGCACTTTTAGAGAAGCTGGCCCAGAAAAAGGCCAAAAGTTGACCTTTAGTTATGAGGACCTGCTCTGTTTCCCCCACTGCTCCACCAGACCAGTTGTTTCTACCTCATTAGGCCTCAGTGAGACAGAGACAGAGTGTAAGCTTGCTGTTGATTTAAATTTAAAGACATTTGGGGATAAACATCACAGTATTAAGTGATATGCTACTCAGTGACATGAACCTCATTCGGTTCTTTTAAACAGTTCAGCAGTCTGGATCAAAATACCTTGCATTTTGTGTAAAGCACTTTGATTAATCATTATTTACTAACTTCCCACAACCTCTCTTTTCCATCTGTTAAAATCATTCTCAGCTACACAGTAAAGCACAGAAACAGACCCAGACTGGCAAACTGTAACAGCACTAAAGGACTAATTGAAGTTTGCTGTAATGTGTTGATAGTAAACCGCAAGTCTCATTTTCCTTTTAAAGGTGTTACCATTTATGCAGGCCAATTCAAATATGTTCTCCCCATACATGGCCAGTCAGTTGTTAAACTGATGGTCAGAATAGTCATTTCCTGTCTGGCTTTGGCTGCTATTTGTGACTCCGAGGACACTGTAAATATAACCAGCTAAAGCCATGATTTTCACACTGAATCAGACACAGTGGGCTGAGTTGGCTAGCAATATTTATTACCTCAGCTCTTTGGCCAGAAGGACTCAACCAGCCATGTTTACGACACACTGTCAGTTGGATTAAGGACACATATGCCTTGCTAAATTGGTATGAGAGCACGTGTCTGTGTGTGTGCTATAATCTTTTAAAAGCTGTTTGAATATATCGGGTGCTGGGCCTCACTTTGTCAAAGAACACACAGACAGAATAAGAGAAGCGACACTAGGAAAAATTTTTTGAAAGAAGATGAAGAGAGATTAAAAGATTAAAAGACTTTATTAAACATGCATATTGATGAGTCACCTGCTGTATAAAGCAGGAATACATGTTGAGGCATCTTAAAGGCATGTAGCCAAAATTAGTTTGATCTGTAGCCTTAATAGGCCCTGAGCACCAGATTCACACACACACCCCTGAAATATCACACGGTCTTGTTGCCTGGGGAAGCATGTGCACCATCCCCAGCCTGTCTGCGATAGGAAGGTAATATACTGGGAACATGTTCCAACCACATGTAGGGGTTATAAAGAGCGCTGATTTATGATGGATAGAAATTGCCTGTTTTTTCCCGTGTCTGCCATCTTTGAACCAGTAAAAAAGTGGATTTCATGCCCCAGCACTTATCATTATCAGACGAACCGGCTGGTCTGTGTGTCACAACATGCCACTGAGAACTGAGCGTAAAGTTTGAGTTTGGCAGTTTTTTTTAACTTTTACTCAGTGTCCATCATAAAAAGCATGGCAAACAAAATATTACATTTCCAAATGATTTAGCTTTTTTAAAGCTAGAAAGGCTATCAGTTTACAGTTTGAATACAGCTGTGTTTTGGAAATATAGGAAGTGATGGCCCTGCCTGTGCCTGATTGGTCCTTAGGCGCCTGGTCAGGTCGAACTGGTTTCGCTGTTGTTGGGGTTCATCGCTGGGTTTTAAATGGGTGGGGCAACAAATTAATCCCTCTGGGTTTCTTTAAGTGTGTGTTGGGGTGATGGTTTTATGACAAGATGTCTTTGTCAGATAGTTGTGGAAGTCCTTGCAAGCACCCTTTAGTCATAAAGTTTTACAAGTGAACACGCATGTGGCGTCTCAAAAAACGCCTGCCTAATCACCTGTGCACACATTTCTCCAGGGCTGTGCATCCCTGTTAAAGGTAAGCACATCAGGGAGGAAAGCCCCTATTCTTGCTGTCTCTGTTGGATATTAATGCAGCAGCAGACTTTGACCCTTGAGTCAAAAACACACCCAAAACCACTGTAGTGGTCTGTTCCATGAGACAGGGCAGGGTGGAGCGAGGATGCAGGCTTCTCAAAAATTACTGTTCAAGGCGTTTCTCCCTCAGTGTGACATCTTTTCCCCACTGTCTGTTTTTTTAGTCATTTCCTTTATTTCACTAAGAACTAATAGTGACCATTGTCCAAAAATAAAGAGCAAAGACTTTTAACTCGTTTAACATTTTGGTTGTTATGACTGCGTCGGGGATATAAGTCACAAAATAGCACCTGTTCAAAATACATTTGAAAGAAGACCACAGAGAAGATTCATGGATGTAGTGAAGTAGGACATGCAGAGGGTTGGTGTGAGGGAAGAGGATGCAAGGGGTAGGGTGAGGTGGAGACAGATGATCCACTGTGGCAACCCCTAATGGGAGCAGCCAAAAGAAGAAGATAACCTCAAGAAATGTACCTTTCGGCTGCTCCCTTGTATTCTCCCCAAGGGGTTGCCCCAGCAGATTAATCCACATTGGTAATTTGGCAAAGTTTTTACACCAGATACCCTTCCTGACACAACCCTCCATGGTGAGAGGGACTTGTGCCCCCACCTGGGATCAAACCAGAGACCTTTCCATTGTAAAGCAAATGTGCAAACCACTACACTACTGGGGGACTCTACCTCAAGAAATCACACATAATGGAAAATTATAGTGAGCTTTTTTTTGACGAAAAGTATTATTATTTAATAATTTAGAAATAAGCTTGAGGTCTCCTTCTTAGAGTGGCTCCTTGTTCTTTTGTGCTGTGAGTGTAACTTTAAACAGTGACTGAAATATTGATTGGTACTGAACAGGAATGCTTTTTTGTTTTTTTTTGTTTTTGCATAGAGGCATTAACTACTTTTTATGTTTGCATATGTTCTGTCCTGTACTTACTGAAGCACCATCCTTTTAAAACCTCAGGTTGAGGTGCGTTGCAGGATCAGCAAAATCATCATCATTCACATTCACAATAAAACCTCCTACTGTCTGCAGATACCAGTGCAGCACAATTGGAACATAACAAAATCCATACTGCTCTGGCTGCTCTCAAATCAATTTGCCATTGTACAGTGCTTTTCCCACATCTGTGTGTCCTCCCCCCATTGTTTTCTGTGTTGGGTTGCTGTTTCTGGTGTGTAGTTCTTATATGTTGATCTCATTATATTACATCGTGTCATTGTGAAGCCTAATGACATAAGAGGAAGTGTGGTTTATTGGGGTGTTTCTTACTGTGTTTAAATGATAAGCATTCTGGAGAGCAGCAGCTTATCATGTGCGCGGCTCTGCATGGCTCTGCCTGCTCTGTGTTGGAACTGTAGTCAAAGCAGCACAGCTTGAGGCATACAATGGATGTCAGTGGCAGCGTAGTCAAGCCTTGTGTTAACAGGTGCCATTGGTTTACAGTTGGGTACATTTTTAGTTCCCCTCCCACTTTCATGCTGCCTCTTTCTTTCTTTCTTTCTTTCTTTCTTTCTTTCTTTCTTTCTTTCTTTCTTTCTTTCTTTCTTTCTTTCTTTTGTTGTGTGACGGAAGTTTAGCGCTCTACATTCGTGATTTGATTAATAAAAAATCCAGCTCAAGCAGAGCCACTCTACCACCAAACCTACCCCCTCCTCTTCCTCCCACTCTCATACTTCTCCTCATCTCCCGTTCCTCTCCTCCACTCTGTGCTGTGGCTCAGCAGCGAGTTAGGCCGACCTAGCAGTATAAATGTTATTTTTCTCACACCAGCCGTTTTATGACAGCATTTACAACATGGATAACTGGTTCCTTATCTACTCACAGTTGTCCTGGGGTAGCTGGTTTTTCACTTTTACAACAAAATTGTTAACATTTGAACTTTAAATCCAAAGTTGGATAGCTTAGGTAGACCCTCAAAAGTGAATAAATTCAGATATAAGTTTTTATTATCAGTTGGCTTGAATATGCGGAGCCATACGCACTTCTGTGTGTCTGTGCTCCAGCATGCGCTCACGTGTGGACACTTGTGCGACAGCTTGCGTGTGTGTGTGTTTGTGTTTATGTATCTACGCATGTGCATTTTAACAAGTGCTGACTGAACATGTTATCTCACAGCTAACACAACATGCTGTATCTTTGGCTGTTTGCTTCCAGGAAGGGGAGAGTTGAGGGAGTGTCACATATACAGCTGGCATGTTGTTGATTTTTAAGTTAAGACGTGCTGTGTTTATCTGTGAAACAGTATTCATATTTGCCTTTTGGTTTGTCCATATGCTAGACTGTCCTCTTTTGTGTGTTTGTAAGAGAGTGGAGAGACGCGATGAGGCACTTCCAACTGGTCAAATATTGTAGTCAGAAAGAGCGCAAAGCCTGATGGAGCTGCAGCCTGCATGACAGTCTCTCCCCGCAAGCTCGTCTGATGCATTATTCTATAAATAAGCAGAGATGAGAGAGCTAAAAAAGCAGACAGGATGGTCAATAGTGGCCTCGAGAGAGGGAGGGAGACCATGCAGAGTCAAGCTCCAGCTCCCCTACAGAGGACAGAACACAGGCAGGAGGCAAAAACACAAGGCTAAGCTGCTCTGTATGGACAAGATATTCCTCTTCAGCAGTGTGTTCACTGTTGCATTTGACCACAAAGTCACTGTACCTACAACAGGTTTTCCACCAGTGAGTTTGATAGACATGATGCTTTTATACATGTAACATCAGTCTGGGTAAATGAGTATAGAAACAAATGCAGATGCTTCCAATACAGGCTGCATTTGTTCTTATTTGTTAGACAACATCACACATAGTCAAATATGATGTGGCTTGGAGAATTATGACTGGATGAACTAAAACTCACCAGAATAGCAGAATAGCTTTTTCTTTAGTTTGTCTTCTGTCTGAAAAGGAAGAAAGAAGGAACACAGTCATGCAAACAGCAGCTAAGAGTGAGATAATGCTTTGTCTAGACAGTCAGAAGTCACTTCATTAGACAGTGATTTGGCCTATCCCTCAACGCCCTGCAGTCCTGCAGACAATGAGATGTCCAGTAAAGAGACAGGGTCACCAGAGCGCCTCCGTTGGTGTCGGTAGCCATTAGGACTTAGGAAGTAGTCCAGATATAACCAGGCCAGAGGACAGATTTTCTTAACAAGCCAAAGCTGAGGCGGACCTGACTGCTCTCCCTGCATAGTCTCCTAGGTGATGGCAGGTGTCTTGGTACTGTGTCTGTCCACTCAGTCCATTTGGTGCTGACAGAGTATGGAACAGTGACTCTAGTGAATGATAAATATTTAGAATTATTATCCTTATTTTTAATATTTTTTTCCTAAAAGTGCAAAACCATTACATTTACTTGTCTGTCAGGCTTAAGTTGTTTTAAATTAGGAATTGTGTAAAGGCACAGAACTTTGAGGGTGACCATTGGTGAACTGAATAAGTAGGTTTTACACTAAAAGACTTTGTAATTACAAAAGACTACTTGGTAGGTTTGTTGGTGTCTAAAGGCATCCTCATCAATACTCTGCCGTATTGTCAAAAGAGTATAAATGACAGGTTTAATAAAAGACAGCAAACAGAAACAGGTCACGGGCTAGAATGTGAGGGCCACTCATGGCCCCGCTCTACATTTTCTATTCTTCTTCCCTCTCTTTCAGTCCATCTCTCACCCTCACATGGCATGCAGAATGGCCCTGATCCTCCCAAAAAGAAGATTACCAAACCCCTGACAGAGAAGTAATCTATTTGAAAACATTGACTATTACCATTTCAACATGCTGCCTCTAAACAGGGGAAAAATGCCTCTCTGGTATGCTTAATTGCAGTGTGTGGGACACACAGTGTTCCTTTAGGTATGTTAAATGGAAAGCCTTGGCTACTGAAGGCATTCCAACATTGTAAATGTACAACAATGGACCTTTACTGTTCTGTGCTTGGCATGGAGTTCACAAATTCAAATAAAGTTCAAGAGAACATTTTGAAAGGAAGGTATTTTGTGCTGTGTCTTTTCTAATGAGACTATAGAGGATTTATTTGTTCAGATTCTGAATCATAAATATTTTTGAACTTCATTTTGGCTGAAGACTGATTTATGAGGACGAGAGCTACATTCCCAGTGAAGTATAACTGGTCACATTGTTTCCTGTGTATGTTGTCATGAGATAACATTCCAGCCATTTGACCTCTTGTGTTTAGTACATTTAATTACTTATCTGCGTTTTGCACAAGGCTATAAACTGTTGTGCTGTATGTACAGCTTTTATTTTCAGCTGTGTAGACTTTCTTAACAAGGCAAAGCTGAATTTCAAGAGTTTCCTGTGCATGTCTAAAGATTTTGGTTACTATTTTTAAGAACCCTTCCCCAATTTAGGTTAACATGTGTGGCCTTCAGTTCATTGCACTGTGTCGACAGTGTTAAATGAACCCTTTGACCGCAGGGTTAAAACTGACAGGGAGTCAATGAGTGACTAAGATCAGAGTTGAGGAGGAATTCGTGTGATACACATGCAAGAGCAGCAAGGCTCAATCTGACCTTTGTAAAACCCTGAACTATCCATAATCACACTGGCAGATATGTAATGTTGGAATTTTCCATAAGAGGAACAGGCTGGCTCTGTGTCTGTCCATCCATCTCTGCGTCCATCAGTCTGTGCCTGTGATTATCCTCTCAGGCTCTCAGTCACACACTGTTGACACTGTTCTGTGACGCAACGCATCATTCAAATTATTTTTAGCGTAAAGTCCAGGCACAGGAATTGGTAATCCAAGGAGTGACATCTGGCCTTCAGAGCTTATGTGATTAGCAGAGAGCCTTGCCCCTAATAGCCAAGCGGACGTTCTTCATTACCTCTGTGGACTAACCATACCTACAGCACTGGACCTGAACTGACCAGGTGTAGACACAGTTAAAACAACAACCAGCGACAACAACAAAAAAAGACTCCAAGCTAATGATTTTTTTCAGAACACATATGTGCTGATATTATAGCTAAGCCTTTAAATAACTGCTACATGGAGGTGCTATCAACTACTGTGCAACACTTGCCAAGCTTACAGTGAGCCTT
>VUQH01036584.1:20693-32653 GCA_015106775.1 Etroplus canarensis | reverse complement strand
GCCAAAAAAAAGGGGGGGGCAAAAAAAAAAAAAAAAAAAAAAAGAAACACACACCAGGAGTTTATTTCTCACTTCAAGCAGAAAGACGCTTACTTATTCACAGACAAGTATGAATGATTTAGCTTTATTGTAAGTGGACGATATCAGCTGAAGCGCTAAAACAGCATTAAGTCATAACATTTGCCGACTCATAGTTTTTAATTTATAAGCACTTTTCAATTTCCACAAAAAATGGTACTTCTGCAAGAGTAATGGTCAGATTTTAGTGAAACCTGCACAGTGGTCACGTATGAAGTCTTCACCCAAATTATGCTCAAGGCTAGGGGCATATTTGTTGTTTTATGGGCAATTGGGCCTTGACTGTAATGTTCATAAAAATGAGCGTTTGTGTGTGCCCCTCTGCCATCTATAGATAAATCCTGTCATTAGGTTTATTTATAGCAACATAATGTCATAAGCAAAATTAGGGCTTGTAAAGGACTAGGACAGTAGCACAGGCTTAGCATTGGGTGCTGGCACGTGACAATAAGGCAATAACCAGGTTCACCAACACGATCAGTGGAAATTTCTATTTTTTTACAAGAGGAAAACTTGGAGGTCAACTGGCAAATTTCCACTATCAGTATTCCTATATTTGCTATTCCTATCATGTGGGCAGATTTTGGATACTTCTTTTCTTTAAAATGATAGACCTACTGCTAATAGTGCTGTGATAGCTTGAAATATGGCTTTGGCACACATGTTGCATACCACTTGTATCCTGTTAGATGGCTGTGATCATGAAGGGAGCAGTCCAACCTTATGCTACCATCAGTAATATGGTCAATGCTATGACATGCTAATGCGCTCACATAATGACCATAAAAAGCTTAAAAATGTTACTATTGACCATGTGGTCATAATATTTCTGAACTCAAACGCTTTAATTTGGTGATATTCTTCCTGAATATGACTGCTTGAGATCTTCCTTAACTTCTCAGTAACAAGCATCTCACCAAGTGCAGTCACACTACACACCGATGTTTAAAAAAACAAAAACCAGTCAGAAACATACAGTTTGCCATCATTTGTTGATGATGGATCAGTGTTGCTGTTTTACACACACAACTTCAAAGACACGCGTGGTTTGCAAGTGTCAGTTATGTGTGGATATACAATATTAAGGTATTATGAGCCAGATTAAAGTTAAATGACATTAACTTAAAGGGTCAATGGAAAACGGAGCTAAAAACTGATTCGCGAGCTACTGGCAATCACTTTGACCACCGGCACATCCCAAACACAACCAGCTATCTGTAAGAAAGGAAATAAAGACCTGGTCCATGCAAAACTTTGCAGCTGTCTCTCTTCCATCCCCTTAATATTAGAGAGCTGATCTGAACAGCACAAGTTAAGGACTGACGCACCACACTACACTAGAAAAACAGCAGAAATGGGAATTTCTGAAGAATTTTAAATGCAAACTCTGAGGGGGAGAACTAGCCCCTTATTAAACCACAGTGAACAAAGCAAACTCCCAGTCCCTGTTCCTATAACAACCCGGCTCAAAGAATGTGACAAAGGAGACCACACACAGCCTTAGAATGATGTTGAATTTTTAAAGTGAATGAAGTGGAGAAATCAAACAGTGGGCATGATTGTCAGCAAGTCAATATGTATGCAATGTATTTGTAAGTGAATGGTTGAATGTAAAAAAAGTCATGCAAAAGAAAAAAAGGAACCCAAAGACTCCATCAGTCAGCCAGTCTGGGGTACAGGAGAAGACTGGAACAGAGCTGAGCCCTGAGAGGCTGTGGCAGGGCTGCTTTATAGAGTCCAGTCCAACCGGCTCAGGTGTTCTGCATCCTTAATTAGATCAGCTCCACCCACCACTTAATGAAATAAATTGACAGACACAGCCAACAAGGATGGCAAAGTCAGCCATGTCACCTTTGCACTTCCACCAGGAAAACTGCACAGAGAAGCTCTGAATTTCACGTCATCATTCATATTTATATGAATACGTGTATCACAGGGGCTCATTATTCCAAGAAATCCTCATGATATCTTGACATTGTCTCTGTGCTGGCCAAAATAAAGTGACAACTTTTCAGCTCTTTGAAGCAAACTGCTAATTCCAAATTTGACAGACATAACTCAGATTCAGAGGAAGCCCTGCTTAGGCCCCTGTCACACCTTGACAATTTAACCAGCGTATGCCGACACATCAAAATTTCTCTAAAATGCTGGCAGACGCAGAACTACATTTTTTTTAAATTATAGACATATACATAACGCATTACTAATATACAGAACGTTTAGATAACTTATACCAAAGTATGCTTAGCGTGTTGCCCACGTTCATGACATATGCATAGTGTGTCGTAGCCTACTCGTAGTATCAACATCACCTTTGCAGTAGAAGATCACCTACATGCCGCAGAAAAACTCAAAGAACACTGCCATGAAGTCTTCCGGCTGTGGACATGGACACATGGAGGAACCATCACCCACACCCTTATCACGCTCACCCTGTGATGGAGATGATGCAGGTTTCAACACCCCTCAGGCATCGGCATCATAGCTGCGTATGTGGTTGACACCTACTCTCAGCCAATACACTATTGTACAGTAGATGTAAGCTAGAAACACGTTCAGTAAGGGCCCTGTCGCACATGACGATTTAACAAGCTTATGCCAAAGTATCCAAATTCCTCTAAAACGCTGGCATACGCAGAACAATGATGTTAAAAGGACGTATACATAACGTATTGCTAACATATATGGAAAGTACTACCAACAAATGGTAGCGTACTGGTGGCATTCACAACTTGAATCCCATTATAGCATTTCCCTTAAATGCAGCACATACACAATTATACAGTAGATGTTAGAAACATGTTCAGTACAACTGGAACAAAAAAATAAATAAATCTGCAAATCTCGTTATGCACAAAAATGTCAAATCTTATAGATACAGGAAATCTCTTAATCAAAAAGCTCAGAGGTAAATGAAAAACACTTTAGCAACTTGAGTGAAATGGCCTTTTGAAATTTGCATTACAAAATAAAAAATACAAAACAAACTTGATGCAAGAGTGCAACATCTACTGCACCAGCTGTCAAGCTTTCTGCAACTTCAGTAAGGTCTGCAGGACAAATTATGTAGCACTGATATGGTTTATAAACTTTCTCAACTTTCAGGCATCACAAAGTAAATAAAATCAGCTGTCAATACTGAAGTGAAAATCACCATGTTGCTTTTTTGTGTTCAAGCCACCATATAAAAAGGTGAAGTGTTTGCTCCGACAAGCCATTCTTGTCAAAATAAAGTATGTACAATCACAGTCAAAGCATGCTACACGGTTCTGCACTGGTTCTCCTCATTCATGGCTCCAGGTCCACCGTGGCCCTGCAGCCTGTTTTGAAATAAGCCCAGTGGCAATTAATAAAGCCAAGTCAACTCCCCAGGCCAATTCAGACCAGTCTGGTTGGCAACGAGTAACTGGTTACCTACTTATTTGGCACCAGAATTAAACATCTGCTGTGTTCTGTTTTCTGACTCCGGGCTTTACTGGTTAGACTGGGGCTTTCGGCTCAACATGGATCCCTGGCTAAACCTCAAGCCTGTTTCCAGGCTTGGTGCCAACGAGGCTTGGTCAGCACTGGTCTTACTGTAAAGTAATTTGCTGGCATTCCCTTGTCCCTTGTACAAAGAAAATGAAACAAATACCTTTGTAGCAAACTGTCACAGCTGTGTAGCTTGTGTTTAGGAATGAAAACCTGGTGCATCAAAGGACCATTTCAACTGAGTTGGAGCCAAATTGGACATGCCTACATTATATGGGCTACAACTAAAAGTCAGCCCCTCACGCCAAGCTGGGATTATAGGGTTACGGTGAATCCCTGTATTAATCATATACATCTCCACCTGGCTGCATCTATGGCAATCTGTTATTCACTGCAGAGTCTAGCTTGAATACATAGCTGTAGTGGTGGTATTATTTCCTGTATGGATAGAATAGATGAACATATACATAGCTCCAAACACCACGAGCGTTACTAAAATGCATCTGCTGAATGAAAGATCACAAAAGGAGTGATATCAAAGAACATTCTGCAATTTTGATCTATGGTACATTTGATGCGTCAGACAATTTAACTGAAGTTCAAATTGGGAAATGTTATCCTCTCAAAGAATACAGCTCTGGTGCTTTTGAGCAAGGCACATAAAAGGGTTTCCGTTCTTTCTGCTCTTTTGGTGCTCGCTCTAATCTTTGTGGTCACATCCATCACCAAAAGAAAAACCATTAAAAAAAAAAAGTAACTATAAATAATATATGGGATGTGAACAAGGTACAGCAGAACTGCAATCAACTAAAACTTCAATAGCAAATAATCTCTGACAGGGACAGTGCTACAGACAAACTCTACAAAGAATATTTTTCATCACTCCATGTTATTAAATCTTCATGACTAAAGAGGCCATCTAAAGTGCCCATCTACTCAACTGTAACAAGAGAATATATATGGGCTTTTAGCAAGCAGGGCAATTACTGCCTTCTTTTTTCTTTTGTGCAAAATCATTGTGAGCTAGTCTTTGAAATTTATGTATCATTACATGTAAAAAGTCTCCTTTGATTAAAATATATAGCACACTGTGAAATGTAGGTCTTTGTCACTGAGATATTATTAAAAATTAAAATTAAACTGAGGAAATTCACAAAATGGGAATGCTGGTCAAGATGTGAGAACATGAGCAATGGAGAGAGGAGAATGTTGTTTTCATAGAGTAGTTTAGTCAGACGAAGAAACATATTACTATAGCGTCAACTTATCAAAATTAAAAGTACATTAAGAATTACAAAATCTTTAACAGAAGCCAGGTTGAACCAATGATATGCTTTCCACTGCCACAAAGCTCCCTGCACTGTGCTGCAGCAGAATTCTTTTACCAGAAACTAACATCTTCCTACAAGGCCGAACCGGTTCCAAAGTGTTCAAACCAATTACCTAGCACCAGCTGATCATCATTTGGTCAAATAGAGGGCAGAAAAGAAAACTGCCAAATCCTCTGGGTGCAAACCTACTAGGTAATATTTTGTTTCAGAAACGTTCCCTTTTTCTGCTCTGTTTGAGGGGCTTAAACACATTCCTGTTGGACTCAGCGGCAGGCAAATCCTCCTGTTTCCTGCTGTCCAATTTGGTGTTGGCAGCCCTACTGAAAGTTTAATCTGAGATGGAAGAGGGGTATAAGGTAAGGGCCATGTTAAAGAGTTTGGAAGAAAATTTTCAGGCCTGTTTAGAGGCCCAATTCAGGTCTTATTTCACAGTCTCTAGGGAATATGTAACAGGAGCCGTCATAAATAGAAAGACCAATTATTTCTAACAGGAGTGGCTCAGGCCTCAAGTGGTGTGAAAAGGTTCTGGTTACTGGTACCATCTTTTAAAGTAGCATTCTGCCCCCATAACCTTTTCTCATTTAGTCATTTTTGGCACAGTTACATTGTTCTGCTATAGTATTATAAAGGTAGCCAATGAGTGCAAATTGAGACCTTTGTGCAGGTGACTGTGATACACTGATTGTTATCCACTTCTGCCTGACATCATGCAACACCGGGGGGGAAAAAAAAAAACAAAAAAACAGGCAAATCTGCCACTATTACCACTGTGAACTCAAAATGTGCAGGCAAGCATGGCAACTGTAACTAAGAGGCACAGGGCTTAATGAAGCACCAACTGTATGTCTCTCCATATTCCCCTCCTCAATCCCTGATCTCTACCTCACTCTATTCTTCTCCTCCCTTCTCTGATAGAGAAAGCAGTCTTGGCTCCTTGGGCCATCATTAGGAAGCAATCATCAGTCAAACCTTTCACCCCACTCCACCCTTTCCTACAGTGGCAGTCATCAACACATCCGAGTCGGGAATGTGTAGGCTTTAGAAGATCACCATTTTCAGTTTAGCAGCATGCCATCTCATCCAGCAAGGAAAATCGATTCAGTTACTGAGTATTAATATTTTTATAGTTCTATTTTATTATTTGCTTTACTGTGCCAAAGTCTTGACCCATCACTCAATTTCTTGTTATTTTGTGAGTAAAAAGGCATAGGTGCAAGAATTTATTGAATCATGTGCGAACATAGGTGGAAAAATAGCATATAAGGCAAAAACAGCGTTTGTACAATTCTAGCCAGCTTGAAAGTCGATAAGCAAAATAACCACCTTTGAATTTGAATCAAAAATTTCAAATTTGGATTCATCACTCCATAAGACCTGTTGGCACTGATTTTCAATCCAGTTCAGAATCAGAATCCTGTATTATTTCCAGTTAAAATTGCTTTCTTGTGCTCTTGTATAATTTGGCATATCTCAGCCTTTTTTCCCGGTTTCCCTTCCACTCTCAGCAAAGTATCTCAGCAAACAGTAGATGGATCAACACATGTATCTCAGGCCTGTGTCAGGCCGTTGCTGGATTTTTCTTGTTTCTTAAGGACATGACTTTCAGATATCTGCTGTAGATAGTTTTTAAGTCTACCACTTCCTTTGTCCTCCACATGTCCAGGTTCCTGAAATCACACACTGCACAGCATGCCGAGATATGCTCCGTTTAGGCTAATAAATCTTTGGGAATCATGTCGTTGGTGAAATAGGAACAATTATGTGTTTTTGTGACAGGCCGCTAGTAACAGAGTGCCTAATAATAATGCTCTTCTCCAGTGGTTAAATTATATACGTGTTAGTTAATGTGCTGGTTGTTGTAGCTTTTGTTTATCAGTGTATTCTAAAAGCTATTTCACCCTTTACAATCTGTAATGAAATAATCTCAGTAATTTGTAACCAATAATAACTTAATCTTAAATGTTTATTTTGTCCAATATTACTTTTATTTAGAAACATTAGTTAATTAAGAACCTAACATTTGCCACCGCATAAAAATAGACACCCCCTCCCGTCCCCAAGACAAGAAAGTCTGGCTCCCTGGGAGTAAAAAAGAAATGAGGGTTAGCTCCAGACTTTTCCACAGCACTATACTCCAGCTGTTGTTGTTTGGAGGTAAATCCAATAACCTCAGGGGGTTTTGCCCTGTTAGAACTCGTATTACAGCCCAGTGTGTGCTACTACATTGTAAAAGGTGTGCAATAATGCCTTCCTCTCTCTTCTGCAAATACTGCAATTTACCAAATAATCTACTATAGTATCAGGAAGGTATTTAGGTATGCAAAATAGATATTTTAACTCGGCACCTTAGAAATAAACCACAATAGTTAATATGACACAGCCAGAGCAATTTTTCTCAGACAGTTTTAACTGTGTGTGATTTTTTTTTTTTTACATTCATTTTTCAATCAAGTACCACCTGTGTACAACACTTACTGGAATCAACCTTGATAAAAAAAAATTCAAAAATGAATGGGGCAGTATGGCGCTTTGGATAATAGCTTCCAGCTGACAGCATGCTGCATCCATAAAATTTAAGATAAGAACTGAGGAAGTAGAAGAACAGGCTCTGCAGGTTATTCAATATCTTGCTATGAATGCTGACAGTACACACAGATATGCATTGTATTGCTTTTGTTTGTATACAGCTAAAAACCCGCGGAGACTTTATGGATATGCACGACTGCTCTAACATATCTTGAATAAATGTACCAATGTGTCGATCCACAAAGTGGTACAAGGTTTCAGTTCATGGCACTAGATATGGAGCCTGCATTCTGGATTACCTTATTTTATAGCCACACATAAATGTATTATCGTGCTAATTATATTGTCAGGCCACAATGGATCATTTCACCTTAAGAGTAAACCAAGTGAAGAGAAGATCTAAGCACTGGATGTAAGTAAAGATAAAGTAGACTTTATAGTTATTACATCATCCACAGCAGCTCTGTGGAGTTATTGTGAGAAGGAATGAAGATCTGTTGGGTCTACAGAAGACTACACCTTTAAGAATCTATCGATTAGTAAAGCCTGAAATCAAAGTAGGGTCTCATCTATATTCTAGCTATATAAGATTCTAAAAGAGTCAGATACTAAACAGAACCTGCAGGTATACTGAGCAGCTACAGCCTGACTTCACACACTGAAAAGCCTGCAACAGTGTTTTGCTTTAGATGATCATAATTTACAGGTTTTTGTGACTTAAAAAAAAGCAACACCACCAACATTTAAAAAAGAAAAAGTGGGAACATCAGCAAATGGTTGCGAGCGTACACCAGCATGTGTGTCATTTAAAACTGAGTTTAAAGTGACCGATCACCTCTGTGGGCAAACAACCAAAGTAATCTTGTAATGGAAAAAGCACTTGCCATGAATAATGAGTGAGCCGTCTCCAGTACTGGGCTGACAGTGGAGCCAGGTGTCCAAGCCTCATTCTCGCTTTGCATCATCCTCATCGCCTCCAACCTAACAGGCCTCGAGCAGCTACATGCCTGAGGCAGTCTGTAATATCATTTACTGTGAGCATGTGTAACTGCCGCTGGAAAAAGCCACTGACCTGAGATGTGAGCGACTCTCCACTTGCAGGTTTAGATGAAAATCGTTGGAGTGCAAAACCAATAAAGCAGTAACAGCCACTAGACAGTGTACGTATGGCAGGACTCAGGCTCACCACTGAATTCCCTCGTGTATTGAAAGACAAGACTAAAGCCACTGAAATTACTTCATAAAGGTCACTCGAAGCCACAAAGTAGCAACTCAAGGAAAAAACAGATCTGGTCTTCTCTTGTAAAGTTAAGCAAAAGAGTTTACTATGATTACATTTAGGGATTTAAAGTATAATTTTTGACATTAATCTGTGATTTACATGTTTACTAACTAATAGACTGATCCAATTAAGAGCTTAAAATGAAAATGTCCTTTAAGATTCCCACAGCGAAGTCAGATTCGAACAATGCGATACTGCAAAACAATGAAACTAAACAACTTTAACTTTGCAGTTTGTCCAGAATCAATTATGTACTTCTGTCCTTCTACGCGTCCAAAGTTCTTCAACTTGACTGCATCCCTGAGAGCATTTTCCAGCAAACACTGGGGAGTGTGTTTAATGAGGAGGGCATGTGGCATCCATCTAAAAGAAACAAGGCCACTTACCTGGTAATAAAGCCTGGCCTTTCCTTTGACTTAATCATGACCTCAGCATAGGTCAAATGCTTTTGGACTGATTCAGTGGTGGCTGATGCTCTGATTAATAGTCTCTTCTTTGATTATACAGTCGGAAAAAAGAAAGCACACTTCTACGATTTCACATATCAGAATATAATAAAATTAAGTAACACACAATAGATTGTACTGTGTCATTATTTAGTTAGCAAAAATGAAATCAGGGGTGTCTAAAATAACTAAACACACTCCGTGATTTAATAGCTTGTAGAACCAGCTTTAGCAGCAGTAATAAGGAATCATTTTCTGTATGACTTTCAGTCTCTCACATCATTGTAGAGAAATTTTGGCCAACTCTTCTTTACAACATTGCTTCAGTTCATTGAGGTTTGCTGGCATTCATTCGTGCACAGCTCTCTTAAGGTCCCATCAAAGCATTATAGCCTGATTGCAATCTGGACTTTGAGAGAGTAAAGAATCAAGGTGTTGCACTGGATCAGCCATTCTGTCGTAGATTTGCTGCTGTGTTTGTGATCACTGTCCTGCTACACCACCTCATTTCAGCCAAGCTTTAGCTGTCAGACAGATGGCCCCACATTTTACAATAATTTGGTATACTGAGGAATTCATGGTCGACTCAATGACTGCATCGTGCCCAGGTCCAGTAGCTGCAAAACAAGCCCAAATCTTCAGAGTTACTAGAAAATACAAAACTACAATTAGTTTGCATTTCATTTTGAGTTTTTGTTTCAACTCGCTTTAATTTTACATAGTTCCACAGTGGGTTTGCTTGTTTTCATTTAGCTTTTATTGTTGGAAAATATTTTGTTTTGATGTGTGTCAGTAATAGTTTCAGTTTTCTTAATTATTATAATATTGATGGTAATTGTCAGGGGAAGGATTTGGGATGTTCAGATTAGAAATTACAATATAAAATATAATACTGTGCTAATGCAGTTCACTCAGTCATGTTGA
Organism: Etroplus canarensis; assembly: GCA_015106775.1. Taxonomy (NCBI): domain Eukaryota; kingdom Metazoa; phylum Chordata; class Actinopteri; order Cichliformes; family Cichlidae; genus Etroplus; species Etroplus canarensis. The sequence goes on along the minus strand of VUQH01036584.1, from coordinate 22,595 downwards.
GATCCTGAGTCTCAATATACAGAAGCACCAAAGCTTTATAATACACACTGTCCTAGCAAATTGAGAAAGACTAAATCTAAGGAACAATTCCTGCTTTACTACTGTTAGTTTTGTGAGGACACAATATCATTTCAGTTAATTCTCTTTTATCTTTTTTAAATCAACAGTGCATTTTTTATTTCAGTTAAATGACATGTTTTTTATTCACTTTGTTTTTAGTTTTTACTGGTATGAGATGTTTGTGCCAATATGCTGTGCACTGCGCACTGTGGCCAAACATTTCCACTTTGGTCTCATCGGTCCAAAGAACATTGTTCCAGAGTTCTGGCAATTTGTTCAGATGTACCATCTTGATTTTAGAGAGAAGAGGCTTTTTTTCCTGGCAACCGTTATAACCCTTCCCAGATAACAGGCAGCAAGAATTACGTCTCTAAGATCACTGCTGATGTCTTTCCTCCCTGACACTTTGTTAAAACACACCTGAATGCTTCAGACCAGCAAATTGCCAAAACTTCTGCTTTTATGGAGGTGCTCACACTGGCTGATGTTCAATTAATCAAGTACACTTGATTAGAAGCACCTGGCTGCTAGTTACCCTTCTAATTCCTACTGAAGGAGGTACTTAATTCTTCTTGTGCTGCTTCTGCATTTTGGTTTCATTTTATTAAATGAATAATGAATGTAATATGTCACATGTCATCTCAAGCTGCCTTTGCTTAACTCTAGGACGCGCTAAAGACCGAATGACGTTTTATTATGTCCTGACACATTAAACTATATTCCTGAAAGATGTGTGCTTTCTCTTTCAGATGACTGCAAAGTAGCATACAGAAACACTGCACTGACATTGCAGCATGTTGCGTGATATTACACTTTTAAAAATTTACATTATCATCATCATGTCTTAGGAAATCAACAATGCTTCATTTAAAAATGAATTCATTGCAAGGCTAATGTACACCAGTTTTTAAGAACTATTAAATCGTTATTCACAGACATCTTGGTCATTAGTTGAAAACCTCCACATTAAATAATTTTAAAGCAAGTTTCAGTTTTCTTTGGCCCCTCATGAATGTGGAGTCTACTTCATTAGGGTCCTGCCACACCATGACGATTTAACAAGCTTATGTAGACTCATCCAAATTCCTCTAAAACACTGGCATACACAGAACAATGATGTTAATGAACGTATACACAACGTACTGCTAACATACACAGAACGTAATATCAACAAATTAGTGTACTGCCGGCCTTTATAACTTGAAGCCCATTTATACCACTCACCTTAAACGCAGCACATAAGCAATTATTCGACATCTGTGTGTTAGAACCACATTCAGTATGACTGGATCACGTCAAATGTGTCTACAAACGTCAATATCCGTTGGAGGCTTGCTTGATATATGTTAAAAACACGTAACTCATAGGTTATGAATATGTTTTGGGAACGCAAGACATTATCTCCATGTATTTCGACATATGACTAATGTGAGTCTCCGTAAGCATCAAGTACCTGCAACATATAGTCCTCGTATGAGGGACGTATGAGTCATACGCTGGCAAACGGAGATTTTGTGCATGGTCAATTTTTCAATTTTGCTGTAATACCACGTATACCTGCGTACTTCAGAATGCTCTTAACTTATAGAAAAGTTCCCTAGAAGTTAATTGACGTACGCTGGCGTATTTGCAGTTTTTTCCTACGTCGGCATACACATGTTAAATCGTCAAGGTGTGACAGGAGCTTTACTTCCATCTAAGGCAGTCTGCGCTTTTGAGTGAATGTAGATTTCTCTTTTCCAGCTCCACTTGAACTACGTTTCCTATAAAAGGCTATGAGTTACAGTGGCTTGAACAGTGTACACTCAAGGCAAAGGTTGTGTTTGTATCTGCACTAAAAAA
>VUQH01036584.1:8818-20673 GCA_015106775.1 Etroplus canarensis | reverse complement strand
ATGAAAAAAAAAAAAAAAAAAAAAAAAAAAAATCAACTCAGCTCATCTTAACAGAAAACAGGGAGGGGCACGTCAGGGCCAGGCGGAGAACTCAACTCAAGGTTATCTGAGGCACAATGAGAGCCCCAGTGTGCTTGTTACCATTCTGGCCGCCTCTCTTCTCACTGGACAAATTAGGGCTGAGCTGTAAGGCATGTAGTGAGCACAAAGAGCTTTACGCATTTTCTTTTCTCACAGCTGCATAGAGGGCATGTTAAATAGAGGCGAGCTATATACAAACTGTTGTGTATGTAATGCCTGTGTCAGGCAGGAAGGCTGCTCCGTTCTGGCTTGACGCAGGACGACACTGTGCCTACTCGGCTGTAGAAGAGAAATCTCTCCACGCTGCCCTCCAGTCGTTGAAGTCAGGTTCAGAATTCAAGTTAAAGTCTGTCTGGGACCGTTTTTCCACGCAACACGCAGTGCACTGGGCTCTGGCAAAATATGAACGTGATTTAAATCCACAACTCACATTGCTTTCATGCAGTTAGATTTTTTTTTGGATGTCTGAGCCCCTGTGGTAAAAGCAGTCAATGCTAGTAATAGCTACTGCAGCAGGGGTCCACTGCGTCTCCAATGTTGCTTTCCGGTTTCCTTCCTGCTCCCTTTCCAAAACATAAGAAAACGCAAATCAATATATAGCCAAGTTCTGTAAGAAGACAGGATACGCCTCATCAATAATGGAAGTGTATTTTGTGAAGAGTGTGATGCTTGATTTTGCCTTGTGTCTTGCTTGTATTTTATTGGCCACCCTGTGAATAACAACCTGTCTACCCAGACTCAGCTATTACAAGTCGGCAGGGGAAAACCACCCAGACAGACACAATGATAAAACACAAAAGAACACGCTGCAGATTAACAGTCAGACACACATGGATACTAACAAATGGACACACACACACACACCCCCACCCCCACCCACCCACCATCTATCTACCATTTAGCAGCAGCTCATAAAATAACAGAGGCGCCTCCGGCCAATTTGCCAGACGGAACATTCCAATTTGACACAAACGCCTCATAAGCATGCACCCTCACACCACACACACATCCAGCAACATCAGGCACTAACACACAAGTCAAGCTGGCAATGCATAAACACCCAGATAAACAAGCATAAAGCCACATTTTCACTAGTATAAATTAACATCAGCTGAAGACAAATGAGATTTTGCATATCATTATCACTGATTTTTAAACAACACATCTATCAACATTAACCATAACTCTGCCGATACCTTTCATTTACATTAGTAATTCAACTGACACAAAGTCAAAGGCTGCAGTCATTCCAGCCAGCTATACTTCAGCAGGTTGGTTGTCAACTGTCATATAAAGCTCTGACAGAGGGCTGCACAGCTCTGGATACCTGTACACCCAAGTCTACTGTGAGAGCTCAAAGACCACAGAAGAAGGTACAATGACAAGAAAAAGTTTGTTAACCCATTGGAATTACCAGGGTTTCTGCACTGATGATTACTCTCAAAATGTGAGACAACTGAGGACACGCTCTCTGACTGAACTAACAACATACAAGCAGGTTGCAGGGGTCTAATCAGAAACATTACAAAGGGGCAAGAAGCCTGAAAATGCTACGAAACTTTTTTTTTTTTTAATGCTGAGTGTTTAATGATAAGCAACAAAACAAATTGTATAAAAATTAAGGAAAATCAAGGAACGTTTCTACTCTCATGCTTACGGTCAGGTTAGAATCACCAACAGACCTGACCTGTCTGTCTTTGGACAGTTGGAAGAAGCCAGCGTAACCGAGAGAACCTACCCAACCATGAGAACATAAACTCAAACCCAAACTAACTGGTTTGGGTTGCTTTTCTACCTCTGAACCTGGATTTTTTACAACCACTCAATTATAAACTCTATCCAAAAAATACAAGAGAAAGTAAGGGAAGCCCCAGGGAGGTTTGGTGATGCAGTTAGACAATGACCCACAGCACACAAGTGGATCAAATGTTACTGAAAACAAAAAGGCATGACCTGAAGAAGCTGTTCAATGAAGACAGTACAGAAATATTGATCAGCTGTGGCAGATTTGCAAATGATTCCGTTCTTCCTCCTTGTTGTCAAGTTTTATAAGGAGCCATGTTCTAAGAGAGTTCCTTAATTCAAGATTTCATTTAATTTTTCCAGCCCACACTGTGAACACAAAAGTACAACTGCTCATGTCATTACTTTAGTCAGATTGTGCTTGTGAATATTTATGACTCAGATAAAGATCAGACCACACTTGGTAAATCTTGGTAATTCCAAAGGGTTCAAAAATGTTGCTGTATAGCAGCAGCAAGTATATGAGCTTTTCTAGCGTCTTGGTATTGTCAGCTTAGCAAAGATTTTTCTAGACTGTCGCTGCACAAATACAACCAACATTTTCTACATCAAATACACCTCATTCAACATTTGAACCCAAGCTGAACCCTCATCAAAATTACAAGAGCAGCCTAAATTCTACACTTTGCAACAATGGATGGATTTGTTAATAATCATTATGTCTGAACTGGTTACTTCAACTAATAATTTAAATAAATGTTCAGGGCACAATTATCATTTCATCACCACAGCTGCTTCTGCTTTTAAAAATGCCTCAGCCATGAGCAAAGACAGACTATAAATATTGTGTTGTTTTGTTGCAAGAGTGAACGAAAGAATCTTCATGCTTGCCCAGCTAGCTGGGCAGCACTTGTCCTAACAGAGTTTACAGGGTATTATAAAAACTCCAAATTAGCTGGACCAGCTGACCAATTAGAGCAGTCTGAGTTTTGGGGGGGTGGGGCTAAAGGGTACTGCAAAAGAAGAAAAATATTATTTTCAAACATTGAAACATATTCCAGTAGGGCCCCAAAATAAAATGAACCTGCAACAGAGCACAACGTTAGCACTTAAGGCCTGTGCAGTGATTGACTTAGACGATTCTCAGGCAAATTTTCAGCTCCCATCTGCCTGAAGGAGCTTTAAAGTGAGTTTCAGCCCCCTGTGTGCCTGTCTAGCCTGTGAATTTACTGTTTTGGTTAATTGTCACAGCTCTTCGTGGGCGGCTCTTTTCAGTCAAGAAGTTCTGAAAAGCTTCTGTACACTCCAGACACACACCACACAGCAGAGAGGCGGAGAGTGGAGCATTAGCTACCGAAGAGCCAGATATATTGCGCAGGTGTTGGCGAAGACCAAAGAAAGACTTTACACACACTTCGAACATGTTGAAATATTCCTCTAACTGCTGGATGTGCAATATAAACCTGCTTACTGACAAGTTTGCTATTTAGGTCAAAGCTATGTTGCAACTACTTTTAATTGATTGAACTGAAAGATCAATTACTGATAATTTAACCTGTCAAACAGTTTAAACAGTGTCGTGTGAAATACTCATTTCTGTAAAACATACTTAATTTTTTTGAAAAAGTTGGTAATGATGCTGTTCTGGGACAACCAGCAAAGATGTAAAACCCTCCCACTGCTACAGGTGCAGTCGAAGTTGCTTGATCACTGCAATCATCATAGATAGCAGCTGCAGAGGTGGATCCCAATGAACAAATCATAAATGTCTCTCCTACAAACAGCAAGCATTATTAGCTGCACTGTCTAATTTAAAATTTAATACTAGTACGTTTTGCCGTATTAACATTGGCACAGAGCATTAACTCAGCTGGAAGACTATTTTCTTGTTCTGGGGTATCTGCATTATGAACTAACAGCATGTTTGTACACAGAAATGAAATATCAGCAGTACCTGTATCTCAAATACATTTTGTTTTGCTTCTGTCTGTCATGTGCAGCCTCTTCTTGTGGTTTCTCTAATCTTGTGTTTCTGTTTGCAAACGTTCTCTATAAAGTGATATGCATCCTGCCAGACCCATTATCCCGTGACCTTGTCCACAAGAGAATGAGTTCTGTGTGTGTGTCTGAGTGTTAGCAAGACAGTGCGTGCGCACATCATGCATGCATGCATCCTCGTGCGATTTCTAACTGTGCGAGCCAACTGCCAGTGGGCACAGGCAGCAGTGACAGAGGAGTTTGTATCTGGCTTACCAAAGATATTAGTGGAATGTCCTTTCTTGGCAAGTGGCTTCAGCTCGTTGTGACCCCAGCCGTACTGCCTGTAGCTGTCCCACGCATGTTTCATCATCTAAAAAATAAACAGCAGCAAAAAACATATATTAGAAGTGAAGTCTCAACAAATCCTGCAGCTTCTCTATCATTTAGATTACTAGAAGTAACTAAATGTAGTCATAAACTCTCCTCAAATTAGGCAAATTATACATTCAGGCATAATGACAAAGCTTTGCCTTAAAGCGTCATCTTAATATTTTGCTTTAGTGCATTACTTAATCTCTGCACATCATGCGGACATCAGTCAACCAGACAGAGCAAAATAAGATTCCACTCTTCATATGAGCTTTGAAAGGAGGCTGAAGAAGAGGGGGCTCATGGAAAGGAAGGAGGATAAAAGAGCAAGAGATTGGGAGATGAGTCCTGACATGGAGGCTGATGCTGTGAAGAGGCGCTCCAGGGCAAACAGTGCAGATGACACAGCCAAGGAGGGAAAGAGTGCCAGATTTTACTGAAGATGCACTGTTCTCTATCCATTAAAACTTCCCCTCTTCTCCACAGCCGTTATTTAAGTGGCATCAGCAACCTCAAAACAAGTGTTTCCTGTTTATGTGGTCGTGTCAGTCACTGTCAGGGTCTATGGCCATCTTTTGATTTCATTCCCTATATTGCTGGCTGTCTGTCTACCTGGCAGCATTCCTATGTGTCCATCTGTCAGACTCTGTCTCTGCATGGCTGTTACCTAATATCTGTTTGATGATGATCTTGATGTTGACAAAGTTATGGGACTGTTCCAAATAGTAGTTTGGGAATCCGGACTTTAAATAAAAATTCAAAGCTTGGGCTTCTTAAATTCAAGTCTACACTTAAGCAATTGCAACTGCTTTTCCCCCCTCAATTCCACTGAGGTATTGCAGTAAGGCAAAGTTGTCTGGTCTGATGGGCCTCAATTTCTGCTGCAATGTTTGGGTGGTGTGGTCAGAATTTGGTGCAAGCCATATGAAAGTACAGAACCATCCTGCCTTGTATCAACAGTTCATAATGGTGGTGTGCTGGTATACGAGTGAGGGGGACATTTTCTTGGCACACTTTGTTGCTTAAATGCCACTAACTACCTGGAGATTGTTGCTGACCATCTCCATCCCTTTATGATACAGGTGTCAAAAGTAAGGCCCAGGGGCCAGACTCAGCCCACTGGACAGCTTTGAAAAATGTGAAAATTGCAGAGAGGGTGACCTCTTTGCAATTTTAAATAAGCCACTGTACTGATCTAAACCTCTTAAATCCTGTCTATAACAAGTACCACCCACATTATGACAAAAACTAACACTGAAACTAAAACTCAACATTCTAAATTTATAAATTATACATTTATAAATAAAAACTAAACCAAAGCAAGCAAACCCACTCTGGACACTGACTGAAAATAAAACAAAAAATTTAAAAATAAAAAGATCAAGGAAGAAGCATCACCAAAATCCTGTCACGTATCACTGGTTTGCCTTTAAGTATACCATAGAACTTAGTTTTAGGGAAAAGGGGCTTTTGTATGGGATGGGGGGGTTTCGTTGGACCCTTGTTGCTGGCAGATATGAGTCGTGGAAACTTCACTGTGACAGAAAACGACAAATTAAGGAAGGTTTGTATTGTTAGTATAATATTAAATAAAAGTTCCTGCTGTTTTACTATTTATTGCAGAAATTTAAGGGTTTTATTTGTGTTTTTTACCAATGTAAACACAAAGACAAGCTAAAAAAATAGGATCTCTTCTGTGAATTCACAAAAAGTCTGGGTAATGAGCTTCCACCATTTTTTTCTGTAATTTTACATGATACTATTTTGGTAAATAAAGCTATGATTTATTAAAGTTTAAGCCCAGAGAGCAATGCTGAGGGGTTTGTTGGATTTCATTCACTAGCATTTCCTTACAATGTAGAAAAATTGAGATGTACTGATGAAATTACGCTCACTTTTTTAAGACAGGGGAACCATATATAAGTGTATTTTTATAGGTTATTGGGCATCATTTTACTGGTCTGGCCCACTTGTTATCAAATTGGGCTGTATGTGACCCACCATGTAAAAAGAGTTTGACATGTCAACTGTTTGACCACAGTGTACCCATCTTCTGATGGCTGCTTAAACAGGATGACACACTATGTTGAAAACCTCAAACCATCTCAAACAGGTTTCTTGAACATGACAATGCATTCACTGTACTCTACAGTCACCAGAGCTCAGTCCAACAGAGCATCTTCGGGATGTGGTGAAACGGGAGCTTTTGGATCATGAATGTGCAGCTGACAAATCCACAGCAACTGTGTGAAGCCATCACATCGATATTTGCCAAAATCTCTGAGGAATGTTTCCAGCAACTTGTTGAAGCTATGCCACAAATAGTGCTGCTGTCAAAAAACTTTTGAACCTTTCATTTTAATCCCACCAAGCTCTACGAGTTTCCTTCCCTGCCAAACAGCCCACCCCTTTATGCCACCGTGTGGGGATGAGCATCCAGATCCTCTTCCAGCTTTCTCCTTGGTGCAGGCACACAGCCAAGCTAATAAAGACAAGGGCCAGGAGTTTCATTGTGTTCTTGGCCTCATGGCTTTCCATGACGCACTCCGTTCATGCACGGAGGAATATAAATCAAATTAATACACACTGGGACATGGACGCTTAAACGCTGGCCGACTCCCCCTGATGTGTGTTGATTGGACGCTTCATCAAATTTTGATTGGCCCGTATGCCAAGGACAAGTGCTGCAGTGCGGGGTACTTGACAATGTTGACAAACTGCTTATTTAAAGGACCTTGGAATACTAATTGGACATTAAGCTACAAAATTCTGTGATTGATTCTGACAGCTACCGCTTGCCATCACAGCATCTTGGGAGACGCATGGAAAGGAAGGAGGAGAAGGTGGCTTGCACCAGCCAAGTGGCTGGTACACTGCAATTAGAAGTGAACCTTGCTGCTCAGTCAAATTCTCAGCCACAATTAACACTGCTGTGACCTATCAATTGGCACTGCATGATGTCACACAGTGACTAAAAGCCATTAAATTTGGTTGTGGCCTGCAATGTGGTTAAATCTGTCTAGTTAGGAAATTCCATGTGTGATACAATCCAAGAATGCCAAAAATGAGTAAACTCTTTAGACTCACCTTCATAAGGAGAGAACACCCCAAAATGTGACAACACAAAAGTCAGTGATATACAAGGCTATCAAGCTCATGATCCAACACAATTCACAGGTTACTGTAACGTGAGAAGTACAGAAAGTTTTCCTGTCACCGGTTGGCTGTAATGCACAAATTAAAGAGAAATGAAATCAAGAAGGCTAACAGTCAGTCATATTCAGGTCAACAGCTTTAATCTAAGACATATTATCAATAAACCTGATGACAGAGGGGCACACTCAAACACTCATTTTATGAACATTACAGTCCAGACCAATAGGCTTAGGAGTAGTGATTCTTAAACTGTGGAAGAACAGACGCCTCACCATGACAGAAGCTCATCATTACGTTGCCCAGATGAGCTTAAAAAGAAGAAAATGTTCATCCATTACCATACCATACAGGCATCAAAGCCTGGATGGTCTAAACTTCTGAAATTTCTATGAACGTGAAACTGAGGCCTGATACTTATACCCTGTGGTACCGGTGATGCCCTGAAATTGGACCTGCCCTCCTGAAACCTCATGTTAAGCCCACTGGAACCAAACTTGTCACGAAAAATGGGTAAACAGAAACTCTGCTGTAAAATCAGGCTTCTTTCAAAGATCAAGCCCTTTTTTTTTTTTATCATTCACCATTTTGAAAGGGTTAAACATGTTTTTATTACAACCCACTGTGACTACTCCAATGCCCTTCATGCTGGTGTTAATCAGGTCTGCTTCTCACAACTACAATTGATCCAACATGCTGTCACATGCCTTTCAACTGGAACCCGCAAGAAAGAGCACTTCTGCCCTGTTCTGGCCACCCTTCACTGGCTCCCTGTACATTTAAAGGATTGATTTTAAGATTTTGTTGTTTCTTTTCAAAGCTCTTCATGGGGACGCACCGTCATATCCTGCTGACGTTTTAGAACATATGTGCCTTTCAGGTCACTGAGGTCCACTGAGCAGTTGCTTCTTCTTGTCCCTGAGACCAGGATTGAACCCCTAGCCAGCCTGTTTTTAAAGAAACCTCTTAAAATTCAATGTTTTTCTTGTGTTTTAATCCAGATTAAGAGTTGCACCTATGGTTTGGTTGCTGGTTTTCATGGTCTTATTCATGGCCATGTAGGTTTTACTGCTGACCTTCCTTTTTATTTGTATGTGTAATTTGATTGGAATGGATTGGATGTAGCACACTTGATACAAGGCATTCTTTAACATGGCGTGGACTACCTACATATGCATAGGTTTCTATATTACATTTAAATATTTTCCAACCTGGAAAAGAATTCTCTAAAATATCGTGGCCCACAGAAGACCACTACCATTACTGACTCCAGTTTGAAACTAGAATACATGAAGTAGTTTTGTCTTTAAGTTAAACTGAATACAAATTATTTGACACTATAATAAACATTGCAACAAAAGGGTGTGTGCAGTTAATACACTGTGTTCCACCCACACTGTACCAAAGGTTCCTCCTCCGTTCGCTTTGTGTTCGACTGGCTTCACCGTGATACACTCAGCTTTTACTCCGAGTGAGTGCTGCTGGGGGTCATTTCTCCTTTCAGTTAGTACCCACTGTGAATTACTACATCTGGGAGTGCGGAGACATCCAGCAGCTTGTTGTGTAGGATGAAAGGAGTCTGTTCAACTCTCCAAAGAAATACAGACAAGCAGAACTTTGTTTTATATGATTCAGCATTTTTTCTGTGGCAGCTGCTTGATGAGGCAACACTCATTATAATCCTCCACATGCACGGCATCTTTCTATATGAAACGGTGCACTTTGACAACTCAACAATTTGCGGAATAATCAAAGCACAGCCAAGTGTGTCGCTTTTTTAAGTTGACAATAGCATTTTGATTAGACCAATATTTAAAGTATAACAGTTGTGCTTTTTCTTTTCTTTAGAAAAAACACCTCTTCATTGCTTTCTACTGTGGAGTCTTACAGATCCTGCCTCATTACTATCAGTCATGACTTTGTAAACATCCTACTGCTTCCAAGTGTGTGCAATCTGTGAAGCACAAACTACTTCAAATGCAGAAAAATACAGCATTTACGCAGGTAAAACAAAGTCTGACGTGTTTGTTGCTGCATTGTTTTTCTGCAGAAAAGAGAAAACTGAAACCTGCAAGATGATGCAAGGTGCAGTACATATGCTCTTTATTTATTTATATCTTTTGTCAAGTAAAGCCTCATTGAGACTATTAAAAAAAAATAGTGTTTGTCATTTGGAAACTGTTATAAGAAAATATGTCATGATAGGTTTAGGCTAGTTTGAAGTTATGACAATATTTAGATTTGGATAGGAAATGCAGTTCGCGTCTCTTGTATAATCTATATATCTGCAGCAACTAAAAGCATTTAGGCATGTAGACATGTTCAAGATGACCTGCTGAAGTTCAGATGGAGAATCAGAAAATGAAGAAGGGTGATTTAAGGGACTCGAGCCATAGCATGTTCATTGTTGCCAGATGGGCTGGTCTGAGTAATTTAGAAACTCTGATCTGCAGGGATTTTCCCACAACCATTCCCAGGGTTTACAGAGAATGGTCTGAAAATATCCAACGAGTAGCAGTTCTCCATCTGAAAATGGCTCAATGACGACAGAGGTAAGAGAAGAATAGAGTCCTTCAAGGTGACAGGAAGGTAAAAGAAACTCAAATAACTGCTCGTTAACTTAAGTCCTCAGAAGAGCATCTCTGGATACATAACACATCAAACCTTAAAGCAGATGGGCTAAAGCCTCCTTCCTTGACTTTAGCTCTGAGCACCTTAATGGGACATTTTACCTGAAACCTGCCAGTGTTATTTATTTATAGTCTAGTTTAGAAATTACACCAGGTGCCATTCCTGTCAGCTAAGAACAAAAAACTTGGGCTACAATTCACATGGGCTCACCAACTTTGGACAACAGAAGATTGGAAAAATGTTGTCTGGGCTCAATGAGTCTCAATTTAAGCTGCAACATTTGGATAGTGCGGTCAAACTTGGACACAAAAGCCGTGAAAGCATGGATCCATCCTGCCTTGTATCAACCGTTCAGACTGGTGTTTGGTGGTGGTATAAGAGTGTGTATTTTCCTGGTACACTCTGGGCCTCTTAGTACCAACTAAGCATTGTCAAATGTCAAACTAAAAATATTGCGGACCACTGGATTATGAATGTGCAGCCAAAAATCTGCAGCAACTATGTGATGCCACCACATCAATATGGACAGAAATCTCCGTGTAATGTTAAAATTAAGGCAGTTCTGAAGTAAAAAGGGGGTCCAACCCAGTACTAGCATGGTGCAACTACAAGAGCTTATGCGTCTTTATATTGTATAGTAAATCTAAATATCCTTTTTCTTCCTGGCTGTTTCATTTATGTTTCCAAATCTAGGGCATCTTAAAGACTACAAGTCATTAGTCATACAGTGTATCATCAATCAGCACACTTATCTCAGTCAGTCAACCTGTCCCTAGTTCAAACACATTCTACTACACACTCACGTTCAGACATGGGTTCTGTGTTTGAGGAGCACATGACAACATGATAAAAAATCGTGCCTCATCTGAGTCTGTGCCTGTGGATTGGGATGGTAGGGACTGTACATTTTCATTAGTACCCTGCACAATGTTTTGCTCATTTCCGTGCTGCCCGGTCCCTATACTGCAGCTGCAAGCGTATTAATCATGCAACATTATGCACTCGAGCTCACTTTTGGAACAAGCTGGCAGCCCAGGAGTGGCCCTGTGTTATTAAGGTCAGAGTCAGAGGGAGATTAAAAACCTCTCTTCCCCTCCTACTCCCTATCAACTGATGAGGTCGAAAGGAAAAAGTGAAGTTTTGCATACAACGCACGGTTTAATGGAAAAGGAAGCTGTATTTCTCATTTGATTAACTTATTTAGCCAGGCCACAAACAGATTTGTTTGGTTTCCATTTTGTTTGGGGGAAAGAAATAAGTTCAAGGTGCAAAAGGATTTAAAGGTTAACGTGAATGGTGCAAAAATGTTACAGTGTGAGATTTGTCATAAATGACTGCAGCTTTTCAGAATTCTCTCAGTGCTTAATGCTGCGCCAGGGTCAAGCATGAAAAAGAAAACAAACAGTGGTTAACAGGCTTTTTTACAAATGGCTCATGACTGTTTTCACAGATTCTGAAATGCATTCTAATATAGACATAAAATTATGAATTAATGCCAAGGACAGTGTCTTCTTATAGATTCTTTATTTAGAGAATCTAGATGCTTAAATATATTTCAAACAAATTAGTTGACTTAGCCAGAAAAAGCAGGCTGGCCTTAGTCTTGAGGCTGTGCAGTCTGTGTTAGAAGCTGTGACCTTCACAATGGCAGCCTGGCAGGCTGTTTGCTGCCTGCTCGACACAAGAAGCACACTCTCCCTGTGGCCATTTCTTTCCCAAAGCACCAACAGTTGTCATTCAGACACCCTTATGCCTCACGTGCCATAGTCTCACACACACACAAACACAATTACAACGTACGGACACTGATAACCACGGGGCGATGAAATATTCATAAATCTCTTTCTAGCCAGCGGCTGCAACCAAGGCCATTACTTTTGCAATTATTGGCAGGGGGG
>VUQH01036581.1:0-19486 GCA_015106775.1 Etroplus canarensis | reverse complement strand
CAATTCCACCAGACATGCTGTTGTGTGTTTAAGAAGCATCCCAGAGATATCTTTTTGCTTTGTGCTGCTAAAACTAGCACCCGGTCTATTCATTTATTCATTTATATTGAAGATATGTCAAGGTGCACAGCAGAGAATCTGATCACATTTCCAAAATTATAAAATTAAAGATGTGCAGGCTAAATGCATGGTGTGGTCTGAAGCTGTGCAAAGGTTGGAACAAAACTGCTTCTGACATCAGATAGACACTCAGTGTATTCCTCGAATAACTTCAGTCTTAGATAGCAGCAGACTGTGGTAGTCCTTGTTCTGCTCTGGAGAGCTTCTTTGAGCTGGAGAACCACTCAACTACAACCTGCCGCAGGTGGAGAAGTGTTTTGTGTTCCACTTTTGATGCTGGTGATTCACCAGGGAGGAAGCTGATTATTAGAGGTGGAGGATCACTAAAGCATAGTATTGCGATATTTTCCATTGCAGTATTTCATCGGTACAGGTATACCAAATGTTAATACCTTATTACATGCATGTACACAACTGAACTTTTTAGTATTCCTGTAGTCTACATCTAGTTTTAAATTCTTCACTTGCTGAAAGGTCTGCATATGTTGTGTTGTACAAATTTCACTCTTCAAATACAGGTGAGAGTGCAGCAGTCTGCAAATGTTTACATTCAGTTAGGCTGGAGTAGATTGCAATATAAACTGTTCAGCTTGTCATTTAAGACATTTTTTAATGTCACTCAGTCTGCTTGACAAACCCATTTTGCAGCACTAAAAATGACTGAAGTGAGAGGAACAGACTGAGACTTTATGTTTTAAGATATAACAGATTGATAAAGTTTACCTTTAGGGACATCACTTGCAGTGGGAAAAGGTGATAAATCACAATATATTGCAATATATGTTATTGCAATATTCGGCATATCTTAAAATGTTTGAATCGCAGTAATATCCCATCGTGAGTTAAGGATCGCGGTAATACTGTACTGCAGGGTCTCTGGTGATTCGCATTACTACTTATTTTTTAATTCTCACTAAATTGCTGAGGTGTCCCCATAGTACAGTGGTTTACACATTAGCCTTACAAGCAACAGGTCCCCGGGTTGCTTCCAGGTGGGGACACAAGCCCCTCTCACCATGGAGGGTTGTGTTAGGAAGGGCATCCGGAATAAAACCTCTGCCAAATTACCAATGTGGATTAATCCACTGTGGCGACCCCTTGGGGAGAATACAAGGGGGCAACTGAAGGTCCAAGTAGCTGAGTTGGAATTTAAAATGTCTGCCGAACGGCACCTTTGAGTTTGAGTCAGATGATCAGGGAAAAGTTTGTCATGCTTTTGCCAGAGAGTGAGGAGAGAGGACCTAAATGCAGGACTCTAGAACACAGCATTAGGAACAAAGGCGAGCTTTAATTTTATTTATTTTTAGGTATTGTGACATCCTGAGAGCGTATTATTGATACAGTATTTTGTAAGAAGGTGGGATTTTATAACCTCTGCTTTCAAGCTTCTCATTTTGTGCAACATTTTTTTTTTCTATAGATGGAAAGTTAGCAAAAAATTTTGGCATATGTCTCTGTTCTTTTATTAATAAATAACCTTATAATTGCTTCCAAACTAACATAAGATACCCCATGAAAGGACAGAGAAATCTAACGTAACATAATGCAACATGTGCAAAATCCAAGACTGCACACAAGTGTTTACCCCCTTTTTCTACCAGAAAAAATATGAAGCAGCAGTCTTTGGTTCTATCGAAGTACCGAGTATGAAGTAACAAACTCAAATAGTCACAAGTATTTGAAATGATTTCCTGATGGACACAGATAACCATAATTCGAAATGGCTTCCTCCTGATATTCGGAGAGCCAGTTTCCAGATTGCTGTATATAGTGACTGATGGAAATGTTCTCCATGTACAGGAACCTGAATGATCAAAAGCATGACAGAATCTCTTCATCACCTGCAATTCATCAATACTGTGTGATGCAGTGGACAAAATGTAGAGTTTTTGGAGCAGCTCTAAATGTCTTTTTTCTAACCTGGAAGCTAGTTAATGGCTTACAGACTTGAAAATGAGGGTGCCTTTTAAAAAGAAGGTGTTGCATTCTGGCATTTTCCTAAAGATCAAACAAAGACCTTTGAATTACAGTGAATTATCACACCAAGACGTCTACTGCATCTACTATGAGAAACTCTGGAATCGTTGAATCGGTTTTTTACAAAAGGGGTCTTTTAGTCTGTGTGATCTTTCCTGGAATCATTAGTGGGTGTAGAGCAGTGCTGATGAGAAATCTTTCCTCTTCTGAAACACTAAATCTTCCTTTTCCACACTTCAAGATCCATCTTCTCTAAATCAGCGGCTGTTCATTAATGAGAGGTCATCTTGCTCTACTCTTGTTTGTTGCAAGCTAAGCAATTAGAGCAGGTATTGTTTATTTGACTTATTTACTATAAAGAGATCAGAGAAGAGGTGATGTAAATATATTGCGAAGCCTTTTTTAGGATATAATCCTCACCTGATTAGGACTAATCAGGATCAGATCTTTATGCTTCACCAAACACAGTACTCCAACAGTCCAACAGCAATATCAACAGCTTAAGGTTGAATGTGGTCCCAACACAAAACCATAACATGTTAAAATCGGACCACAAAACAAATTTATCAGAGGTGAAATGCTACACTGAACATTTTCATTATATCAGCAAAGTTGTACAAGCCCAGCATCATACTCCCTACCAAACAAAAATTTATACAACAAACATTTTATCCAAGAAACAACAAAAAAAAAAAAAAGAAAATACAAACTGGAAATGTGGTGAAAAACTTAAGGCAGAGCAGGGATTGTTTTCTATTAACACAGACCTCGCTGAGTGCGTTTTTGCATCCCAAAAGTTTTAAGCTTTGGATGTTTTGAATGCAATACATAAATATACTAATGTGTATACATGCACACATTAGCAATTTACATCTGGGGTTATAATATAGGGCAAAAAATAGTCCAAGCAAAGTAAAAAGGTCCAAATCAATAAAAATTAAAGAGCCTTTCCCTCTCTGAGAAAAGCAAATGGAATATTTAACTTTGCTTTCATTGCATTGAAATGGACTTTTTGAATAAAATGTGGGGTGCTGATAATTATTGTAACTGCCTATTTATGCAGTATTTTATTATTGATATTAGCCTCACTGCACTGGGGCACTGATTTGATAGATAAAAGTGAAGTCATAAAGAGAAATGTTCTTTTCCCAAAAGAATTGGGAAAGGCTTTCTGTTCAAAGTGTTACTTTGGTTCAGAAGAGCTTATAAAAGTAGTGTATATGCATTTGTTGCCAGCATAACTGCCTTAACAAGAGGTAACACAACTAGACTTCATAAGTTCAATTCATCAGGTTTACATTTCGAACATTCATGCAACAAACAGGTAGTGTGAAGACATGGTGGAATGATTCTTTGCCCTTAGCAAAGAATGAAGTGAAACGTCTGTGTTTTGATAGCCATCCTGAGGATTGTATGTATTGTACTGTATTATGAAGCAAGCTGAACAAAGCCAGTCTTTCTTTGTGTTAGCTGGCTTGACAAAACCTAAAGCCTCAGTTAGAGATGATATCACAGCACTGACCATCAAGTTTCCTTGTTAACCCAGGCTTTACAATTTCAGGGTCTGTGCATGCTCACATAAAAGGGGGTGTTTTGAACCCCATTTGACTCTTTCAGCAAAAAAGGATCAACTGAATGCTGCCTTCTTCAGTGAGACCCCTTATCAGAGTAACAGGTGATACAGATCTATAAAAAAGACGTGATAAAAATAAGAAAAGCAGCCAACAGTGTTGCTGCAAAATAGACATAAGAGCAGTTGCCAGTTGATTCATTAGTTCATAAATCTTTGAAATCCATATGTTTACAGTAACGTGAAAAAGAAAATTTTCACAGGAGTTTATATCGTCATGTGAAAAACTAAGTACACCCAGTGATTCAGTTGCTTGTTGAACCAACTTTAATCATGGGGACAGAAACCCCTCTAACCATGGAGAGTTGCATCAGGAAGGGCATCTGGCGTTAAACATCTGCCAAATTACCAATGCGGATTAATCTGCTGTGGAGACCAATTGGTGGAGAATATCAAAAAGCAGTCGATGGTGCATTTTCTTTATGACTATCAGTTCTTCACATCTTTATGGATTCAGTTTGGCCCACTGTTTTTGCAGCATTGTTTCAGTCCACTGAGATTTGCCAGTATTTGTTTACATGCATAGCATTTAGGTCCTGCTGCAATTTGCTGATGTGCTTGGAATTAATGTCCCATTTACAGCCAATCTTTAGCTGTTGGGCAAATGGCCTCCCATTTGATTCCAGAATACTTTCATATGCAACAGTGTTTATGGTCAACTCAGTAACTGCAAGGTATCAAGGTCCTGTGGCTGCAAAAAGCCTAAATCATAGTCCCTCCACAGCCATTCTTGGCAGCGGAGGTTTGAGGTTTTTGTGCTGATATGTTGTGTTTGGTTTTCACCAAACATGGAGCTGTGCAATATGGCCAAACATCTCTACTTTAGTCTCATCTGTCCAAAGGACATGTTCCAGAAGTATTGTGGTTTGTTCAGACGTAACTCTACAAACCTAAGCAGTACTGCCATGTTCTATTTAGAGAGAAGAGACTTTCTCCCGGCAACCCTTCCAGACAAAACATACCTGTTCAGTCCTTTCTAATTTTGCTGTCATGACCTTTACAGAAAAACTCAAGCACTACATCTCAGACTCTATAAGCCTCAGTTAGCACGTTAAATGTTAATTTTTTCTGAGCATTTCATTGTCTGACTTTTGGGTGAATTCTCTAGGACGTCCACTCCTGGGAAGATTGTGGCATTATGTTAACACAGACCTGAATGCTCTGGACCTGCAAACTGCCAAAACTTATGCTTTTATAGAGGTGGTCACACTGACTGATAATCCACTAATCAGTACGTCTGAACAGCGCTGGGCTCCTACTTACCCTCTTAATTCCTATAAAAGGTGTACTAAGTTTGCAAAGAGTCCTGTGAAATCTTTCTTTTTCAAATGAACAGATATCTATTTTCCATTTAGTGCACTTTCAGTGCAGCTGTTTAGTTCCAACATAGCAGAAGCAATCAAACCTTAAAACAGTGTGTTTAGGTCTGACCCTGTGCCATAGCCTACTTTAGGAAATGTGGAGACCAGATTAGTTTTTGGCTAGATCAAAGTGAAGCTATTCTGATAAATGGCCTGCAAATAAACTCATCAATTGTGTAATCTGTGTTCAATTAGCTACAATAACAGATGTGTAAAACAGACTTGGCAGCAGTTTAAGATCAAACATAAAATCATTAATATATCTTCTGCATTTATACATCTTCTGAATGCTGAATTGTTGTGATTATGTGGCGCACTTTGACTTTCTGCTTTACTTAGCAGTGTTAAGAGAAAGTTCATCAGGTTGCAAGTATGAAATATATTTCTACAGCAAAGAATCAGTGTAACACTATGTAATGTTTTTTAACTTACTGTAACTCCTGCCTACGTTATGTAAGTTACTACTGTGACCTAATCAGGTAAAGAGACAGCCATCTTCATGACACTGGACACTCTGGCCTTAGGCTCAGCGTAGCTCTCTAACCCATTAATCTCGCTTCACTGTACACCCCTCAGTCATAACTGTGTTTGAGTCCCTCCCTGCATTTGCAAAAACACTCTTAGAAAGTGATGTCCCATATTGCATTGTGAAAGCAAGATGGCATAGTGCAGCCTGGAAACGTTCAATCTGAGGCGACCTTATCAGTTTTCTTCCAAAGAAACCACATTCTTTAGCTAAAATACCTCAGACAAAGAGAAAAAATGACCAGAATCAGTACTGATCTGGCTTGCACCACAAACTGCTCCAGGGCTCTAAGATGGCCCTAGTTTTGTTTTAATCTGAGATGCTGGTGCTCAAATTCTTTGGTCCTGTAAAGCTGTTTGTGTCATGAGCACCATACTCCCTCTGTGACTGGCTGCATGTCATTTGTTGACACTTTAATTACAGGTTTCTACACCAGTGACTGTTTGGTCATGCACCTTGAGTCTAAGCACAAATATAATGCAGGTTAAATAAAACTCTGTCTCCCAGGTGTATGTAATGAGGTCAGCTGAACACAACATCAAAGCATATTAAATCCATATTTTGGTGAACCGAAACGCTGTTGGGGCTGCAAAATGTAATCTTAAGAAAACACACCTGGTGAGTCATTTCTGCAGCTGGTGACAATGACGCTGACAGTTGCTGAATTCAGTGTGAGCTCAGTAAAATGAGAAGTTTCTCACTTTTAGCTGGTTGAGCATATACAGACACTGATTATACCGTAAAGTAGCTTCAGTAGCAGTTTGTCTTCTAACAAAGAGATACAGTCTTCTGTGCACAAACAGATGGCAGCATCCCAGGCGATACACTGCAGAAGTACTGCAGCTTGTGTGCAACCTGTTTAGTGGTGTCTCTACTGAGAGACAAATGAGCATGTGTCATGTTATATTCTTCATGTAGAGTGTGGCACATTTAATGTGTTTCCTATGTAACACGACTCACCCGCTTCAGGTTTTTACATATATGCTGAACCAGTGCAATTTAAACTGATTTAGGGTAGTAGCTATATTCCTTGAATCTAATACGTGTGTTGCAGTGTGACCACATGGATCCAAACTGAGTCAAGATTTGAATAGAGCATAATAGAATAATAATAGAAAAGAATAATTTGTTTATCAAATAGCCAGGAATGACAGGAAAATGTGTAAATTCCTATCAGAGAAGGTAACACAGACATATCAGCTTTACTGCACACAGACTAATGTGTGCATTTATCCCAAAAGGCCCATTCTGAGTCAACAACCAAATGACATGCAAATTAAGCATGTGTGCATAATACCTTGAGTAAATATATTTTTGCTGGGCAAAGTGACTACGGCTTTATTCACTGTAAAATGCCTTTTTTTTAAATAAAGTACAGCTGGCTCATTGCATCTGCTCTATTCCGTGGATGGAGAGGACTCTAATTATAATGTACACATGAAAGAAGTGGTTTCCCCGCAGAGTTTGATATTAACCATGACTGACTGCTTCAACTGTCTAGTACTGTATTACAGATGCACTTGCCGGCCACTTCATTAGGTATACCTGTTCAGTTCCTCATTAACAAAAATATCTAATCTGCCAATCAGATGGCAACAACTCAAAGCATATAGGTTTCAAGACATGGTCATGTTAAAGTTCAAAGCAAGCATCAGAATAGGGAAGAAAGTTGAATGGCAGCATAGCATTGGGGTGGTTTAATTATTTCAGAAAATCCTGCTCCTGGGATTTTCCTGCAGCACAACCATCTCTTGGGGTTCCAGGGAATGGTCCAAAACTAAGATAATATCCAGTGAGTGGCAGTTCTCTGGGTGAAAATGTCTTGTTGATGGTCAGAGGTGAATGGCCAGACGGCTTCCAGCTGATAGGAAGGCAGCAGGAACTCAAATAATTACACCTTAATTACAGCAAATTTATACAGACAGCACGGTGCCTCGCAGCAGGAGCGTCCAGGTTCAAATCCAGCAGCCAACTAACTCAGGCCCCCTTCTGTGTGAAGTTTGCATGTTATCCCTGCGCTTACAGTACGTGGTTTCTCTCTGGGTGCTCCGGCTTCCTGCCACATTCTATAGAGATGCAAAGGGGGCTAGGTTAATTGGCAATTCTAAATTGACCATAGGTATGAATGTGCACGTGAATGGTTGTTTGTCTCTCTGTGTTGGCTCTGTGACAGACTGGCGACCTGTCCAGGGTGTACCCTGCCTTTTGCCCCATGACAACTGGGATAGGCTCCAGAGCCCCCCTGTGACCCTGAATTGGATGAGTGGAAGAAGTTGAATGAAATGCATACAGAAGAACATCTTTGAATGCTCAACATGTCTATCCTTGAAACAGATGGGCTACAGCAGCAGAAGACCACACTGGTTACAACTCCTCTCAGTTAAGAACAAGCAGCTGAAGCTACAATTTGCATGGGCTCACCAAAATTGGACAGTGCCTTGGACTGCGAGTGGCGATGGTGTTCCTCACTTTTTAGGTTACTTGTGTGCACAGCAGCACATGATCTAGATTCACCTGCTGCTGTTTCTGGTTGGAGTGACCCTCCAGCTTGCGTAAGATTTCCAGAGCAGAACAAGGACTATAGTCTCAGATGGTGGGGTTGGCATTCTGTGTGATTGTAGAGTGAGAGTCTATTAAGAGGCAGCTGAATGATATTGAGTGCACTGGTCAGTCTTCCGGTTGGGAAACACAAGACAGGTACAGCTTAACTGTGAAAATAAGCGTGAGTAAATCTAGTAACAGATGTCACTGTTCTACCAGTCCAGTGACAATTAAAATGCCAATGTGTCTATAATGTTTATGTGTATTTCATTATGTTTTTTATTGCAGTGTTTGGTATTGTCTGGTTTTGATGTTGCAGTTTCCCAATCATAGATGATTTTTTTCCTGTGGGAAGCAATGTAGTAACTTTACCCTTAATAAATTTACATCCATCTAGTTGCATATTAATATACCTGGGTAGCCAGCCCAAGTTTAACCAATATGTGGCAAACACTAATACACAATGCTTTTTGAAATTATTGGCATTATGTAAAAAGCAGGCAAAAAACCCCAAAAAAACCCATAGCTGAGATTTTCTTAGCTTTTCTTTGTGGCATATATGAATGCAAAAGATATGTTCAAAGAAATTTAAAATGAGTGACATTTACATTCATATCTGCAAAGCTTATTTTATAACTAATGTATCTGTGCATATTAATCACTCATTAAAAAAACATCTCTGTAAAATCTTTAAAATATTATTTATCAATATCTACAACTGCCTCAAAAATCAGTTGAAATAGTCTGCAAAGCTTAACATGGCTGTCTGTAAGACATGAACACTCCATTGTGCTAAGCTTTAATTGGTATATTTGTGGAGCACAATAGCCTAAACCATGTTTGTGTTTAAGCTGTCAACTGAGAAGTGTTGCCTTTTATCTACAACAGGCGCATTCTGTATTTCCTGCTGTTCTTCATTTCATCACAATGCATCCTTTCTTCTGGACTGAACTTAAACACAAAGAAACCCTTAAAAAATCAACATTCAAGAAAATTACTTCAAAGAAGTATTTCAGAACAAACCATGGGTGCCACCTCGCTATAAACGGCAGATTAAGATGTTTGTTTCTCCATTTCCACAGTTTTTTTTCAGAAGCTTTGAAATGCTGTAATCAACTTGTCTTGCTCTTGTCAATGTGAACTTCCATTTGCAGCCAACAACAGCTTGGCTGACATTTCCTGCAACTTCAGTGAGTTCAAATAACTTGTTAAGCATGTTGCCTGCAGTTTGATTGTTGGGTTGGTTCTGCATGTCAGGACTGTACAGCATAACTGTGCCCACATCTGTTCCCAGATGAGATCTTTTTGCAGTACTGTACAAAAATCTTGAGCCACCCCTATATTTTGCTTCTGGGGAGCCAGGCTTTCTTGTAATTTTCAAAAGCAGTCTTAAGCAACAGTTCTCCAGGTTTTCTGTCTTTGGACATCAGTTGCTTTTCACTCAATTTCCATTCAATTCTTGGAGCTGGTCATTTTCAGTAGAATGTTTTTTTTTTTTCATTCAAACATTAAAAGGCACCTAACATGAGGAATGAACCAGTGCTGCGTCAACACAAAACAGGAAACATTGCAAAGAAAACATTTTAAATTGTGTCTTTAAGTTCTTTGTTCCCATTTTTTTTAAAGGAATCTAATAAAAACGTCAAAGATAACACACTTTAAAAGGCATAAAAATAGTATTTTTGCATGAACAAGGTGATTCCAAAGAGCTATTAGCTGAAAATTTGGTATATCTTCGCATGGTGTGCAATGTGTTTTTAAAAATTTTGTGGACTCTGAACAAGTGAAGGACAAAAGAAGAAGTAGGAAGCCTAAAAAAAACTATCTGCAATAGATGAACAGTATCTGAAAGTCATGTCTTAAGAAATAGGAAGGGAGGGAGAATCCAGCAAAGACCTGACACAGGGACCTGAGAGATGCATCTGGCCCTTCAGTTGATTCATCTGCTGTTGAAGCTTCATTAGAAATGGTCTCAGTGGCAGGGTGGCTGTCAAGGCGTCATTTTAGAGGAGGAGAAACAGGGAGAAGAGGCTGAGGTATGTCAAATTACAGAAGCACTGGGCTGAAAATCAGTGGCAACAGGTCTTATGGAATGATGAATCCAAATTTGACATTTTTGCTTCAAATCATCAATGTGTACAGAGGAGGTCAGGAGAGAGGTGCAGCAGTGAGTGTCTAGAGCCATATATAAAATATGGTGGAGGCTCTGTCATGGCTTGGGGCTGCATTTCAACCAGTGGTGTTGAGGATCTTGTCAAAACTGATGGAATTATTAAGGCAGAAAAGTACCATCAGATTTTGATCCACCATGGGATACCATCTGGAACAGCTTCATTTTTCAGCACGACAGTGATCCCAAACGCATCCCCAATACAGTAAATGCCTACCTGGATATGACATGTTTCAATAAATCATTGCACCTGTTTCCCATTTTCAGAGTATAATATAAAGAAATGAGGGGTGGCTTGAGACTTTTGCACAGTACTGTACCTTCAGCTGCTCCCTTGCATTCTCCCCAAGAGCTCACCACAGTGGATTAAACTGAAATGCAAAATTTAAGGTGATCCTGACAAAAGGAAAAAAAAATACTGTCAATCTTCATTTTGGAAACCAAGAGTGGCTGACTGTAAATACAGCAAGAGTTCAGACAATAGAAAGAGGTCAAACTTCCTGTTCATGGCTTTGACAATGAACATTTCCCCATAGAAAAAACAGCTTGAACTCATGTTTGGAACATGGTTTCCAAGTAAATAAAACACAGGGTGATAAATGTTTTTTTTCTCTCCACAAAGGCTGCACTCTGTAAGAATATTTTGAGATTTGTAGGGAAATGGATTGTTGAAAAGGCATCAAAGAGTGCAAATATACAAAGACTGAATATTTGGTTGTGAAATTAACAATGGTTTCTGTGTTTGCTGGACATGCAGAGGAGTGATGTCTAAACGCAGAGCAAATCGAGGACTGAGTAGTGTGCAAACATTCCAAGGATTACATGTAATTTTGATGGAGTAGATTCACATTCATTTTTGGTAATTAGAAAAGCTATGAAACCTCAAATGAGTCAACATTACAGGCATGAAAGGTGATAAAACCTTCACTAAATTGTTGACAGTCCTAAAAAAGGAACTGCATGTGTCTCATATGTTTCTTAAATAATCCTTTCAGTGACCTTCAGTTGTTTCACATCTAATGCTGATAGCACTAGTTTATCACGTGCTGGCAATTATTGTGACATTTATATAATCAATAAGCAGTCTTTGATATCCTACAAAATAAACAGTAATGCTGTATATTTTTTAAAGCTCCCATTAAAGGATTTTTCATGTCCTGTATGATATATGTCTTTCTTTTTCAGCAAACAATCACAGGGCATTGAGCCATGACATTGTTTATTGCAGGTTCATCCCTTGGCTCAGTTTATTCTTTTGATCCCTTTGGAGAGATGTCATATTCCTAAAAACAGCCAGCAATTATTCCTGCGCTGTAAAAGTTTATAGTCCAGCAACTCCTTAATCACAGGGACAAGCAGTGCAGCTCGTAAAAACACAGCGTGCCCTCATGTGCATAAAAGGAGCCATTTTATACCAACATCCACAATAAACTGACTTATCACACCTTTACGATATTTATCAACGGCCTGACTTTAAACCCGAGCCATTCATCTGTGACATGCCTCAAAGCTGAAGCAAATTATGGTCAGACGTGACCATGTATCAGCTAATGCAGACACGAGGGCATCAGGGTATCATTCACACGGTTACTGCTGGTCTCTGTGAAGCAAGAGCCTCCCGCTGTGGAGAAAATGACTCCTTCCCATTTGTGTAGCCACATAACCACATCTTTTTCAAACACTGCCATATCAAATGATCCATCATCCGTTTATCTTCCAAGTGAGGAAATGGCTACCACTGCGGAGAACACCGAATTGTTCTGTAGTTACCTGTTTGCACTTCAGCAGCTTTCCCCTTCTCTCTGGGCACTCTGTGATTTCAGGCTTCTTGTATTGTGCTGAATGACAGATCATAGACTAAGCACAGACAGCTCACTTGGAGCAATTAAGCTTTTCATTTCATATGTTCATTGAATATACAGTTGGCATGTTTGTTAGATAATCTTAGCTAGATGTGATCCATTTAGTGCACACAAACTATGTAGTCCAGTGATGAGGAATGATATAGTTCGGTCCATAAGATTTGGGATAATAACACATTATATTTTGAAATTTTTGCCTATGTACATCACTGTTAACATGTGATTGGAGTACAGACTTTAGCTTTCATTCAAAGGGCTTGACAAAGAAATGCATGAGGAATTACAGGCATAATTATACCGAGGCCTCCATTTTCAGAGACTCAAAAGTAATAGGATAAATTAACATAATTTTGAATATGTGAGTTATTTCTAATAATTGGATTAACATTTCTTTGCAGCCAATGACTGCCTGAATTCTAGAACCCACAGACATCACCAAATGCTGCACTTCATCCCAGAGATGCTCTTCCAAGGCTTTATCTCAGTTGCCGTCAGTTGCTGCTTATTTGTGGGTCTCTCTGCCTTCAGTTTTGTCTTCAGTAAATTAAAAACTTGTTCTGTTGAGTTGAGATCAGGTGACTGACATGGCCATAGACGAATATCCCAATTTGTTGCCTTGAGAAACTCTTGGGTTACTTTTGCAGTATGCTTTAGGTCATTATCCATTTGCACTGTCCAATCAGTTTTGTAGCATTTGGCTGAATGTGAGCAGAGTGTATCCATGTAGACTTCAGAATTCATCCTGCTACTTCTATCAGGAGTGTCATCATTAATGAACATTGGTGACACAATTCTACTGGCATCCATAAATGCCCATGCTATTACATTGCCTTCACCATGTTTGACAGATGATGTGGTATCTTGGTTTCATCTGTTCAAAGATTTTTTTCAAGTACTGGGTGAGTTCTTTTAGATGTTTTCCAGCAAAATCTAATCTGGCCTCTCTGTTCTTAAGTGTAACCAGTGGTTTGCACCTTGTTGTAAACCGTCTTCTTGATTGTAGATTTTGACAATGAAACCCCTACCACCTTGAATGTTCTTGACTTGGCAAGATGTTTTGAAGGGTTTTTCTTAACCAAGGAAATTCTAAGATCATCCACTTTGATTGTCTTCCATGGGCTTCCAGATTGTTCTTTTGGAAACTTCTAAAGTTTTTGCTTTTGGTTTACACTGGATGCCATTCCTGATGCAACTCTCTATGGTGGGAGGGGCTTGTGTCCACACCTGGACTCAAACCAGGGACCTCTTTCTTGTAAGGTGAATGTGTGAACCACTATGCAACAAAGAGCAAACCCAGCTAATAACAAAAACCAAAAAGAAAAAAAATGAATACAGTGAACGGTAATGGCCCTGTTAATAACACACTCCATCATAAAAGTTTTTTAACCACATTAAAAAGGACACAGATTTAATTTTAGTCTTATTTTGGAAGATGTATTACTGCTTTCATATAGAAATGTTATTGAACATACGTTGAAACACCTGTCAGCATAATATAATAGTTACTAGTGGCAGCTCCAGCTGATATTTTTGACTGAAAAAAAAAATATTTCAGTTTCCAAATTAAAAATCAGTTGAGCACAGTTGAAGATCATCACAGATCAGCCAGTTGCTCCGCTTTCTGTTATACAACTCTTCCCACTGTGTAATTATGCACCATTTCAGCTTTGGATGAGTCTGTCTGAAATTAGCAACTAATGTCTTGCAGTCTGTGCTATAATGACAAAATTCTGTTGTAAATGAGCAGGAAAATACCTGAGGCAACAATGGAAAGCTAATTTATCATTTCTTGCCCATTGCCCACGGAGTGCACTTTCAAGCGATGACACATGCCATTTTCTTCCCTGTGCCAAATGATTTCACCTCTTGTCATCATGGGTGCTTGTTTGGAAGCGGTAAACAGATTCGACAAGTGCAGCACATGTTGAACGAGAAGTAGTCAAAGTGTTTGCCTAGAAACTGCTAAAACTGCAATTTGCAAAGAACCTGCTATTTTGGTGTTGTTTTGCTCTTAAAGTGGTGCTTAGAAATCTGAAAAGGCATTTCTCCATCCTGTTTTTCGGTGTGCAGTTATAGACAGAATCAGTCTGTAATGCTGTGGAAATGACTGCGCTTTGATTTGACAAGCATGTTGAAAGAAAGAAAGATTGAATGTTCAAAACAGGGATGATGATTAAAGATGATGGCGATAGCAATGATGATGATAATAATAGCGAAGGTGATGATGAGAGTAATTACTAGCTGCGGTGGCGGATGAGAAGAAAAGCAACTGTTGACATTTCAGAGTGAGCTGTCAGCAAAATTGAGTAAAGCTGATTTGATGCCCGTGGACGAGCCCTCAGCAGGAGGATCCAAACTGAAAGCCCCAGTGCTGCTGCCTCTCACAGAAAAAAATGGGGGCAAGAATAAAGGAACAATGCGTGAGATGAAAAGGAGTGGATTGAGGGAGAGATCACAAAGACTAAGAGTTTGAAGAAGAGATAAAAAAAATGGTGACAAAAACAGAGACTCACTAAGAAACTGAGCAACTCAGCCGTACACCACTGTGAAAACCACTGCTCTGCCAAAATCCTCCCTTTTGATCCTATTCCACATATATCATCTGTCTATGAAACTATACTCGCCAGGCATCCAAACCTACCACCCTCCCTTGAGACAACTTTTCCCAAATCCCTGGATGCTGGGGTGAAGGATTGCACACCCCCTCTGTCTGAGCTGTGATTATTTAGCTGGGGCTCTGCCATATCAAACCCTTGCCAGCTAAAGATTCCTGAGAGGAAAAAGCAGAGAGGGGAAGAGAAAAAGAGATCTGCACCACCACCCACCTGTGCAGGGCAGAGATAGGAACAAACCAAATGGCGCCCCACCGGATGCTGCAATCTGCAAGTGGTCGTCCCTCAAAAACACCATCACAGAGTTTTCATTTTTTTTCTCCATAAACTGCAGTGCCTCAACCCCCTGAGATCAGGTTTTTTCTGCTTCGGCAGCCTGCTCTAATCTCTCGGACAGGGTGGCTGACCTCACCGTATAGGGAGCATATGGGCTGTTTGAAGCAGTGCGTTTTTCATGCCCTCTGTGAGTCCAGGTGAATGAGGTCAAACAAGGTCCTGAGGACTGCAAGATGAGGAGTTTTCACAGAACAGGTTTACAAGTATGGAGTTGCTTTCAGGTTTCCCTCTTGTCTCTTACATACACTGTAATATACATAAAGACATGTTACATTCTGAGATAGGAACATTTCTTTATCTACATATTTTAAAAAACTCAGTGGGTGCTTTCAAAACTACTCCATTTTAATCTTTTACTGAAAGAGCCTCTTTCAGTCTGAATTAGATCAGACCGTTTTATTTTAACCACTAGACAAGAAATTGTGGATGAAATATTGTATTAGTCCAGTGAAACAGAACAAGTTTTTGAATAAGAGGCCATCACTTTACCTTCAAGGACTAAAGAATGAGATAACCAGAACATTACATATTGTTTTCAAATCAGTCTAATATGGTTATTTAATCCACAAACTGGGCATAAAAGTTGGACATTGCAACCGCAATGTCACCCATTGGTTAGTAAAGTCCTATAGTAAACAACAAAATACAAAAAGATTTTCTTTACACTACAGCAAAATTCATTTTAAAATGCCCTGTATTATTGTAAATTAATCTCCATCATCAAGGCTGCAAGTAGTAAACTTCTTCTTCTTCTTCTTCTTCTTTTGGCTGCTCCCATTAGGGGTCGCCACAGTGGATCATGTGCCTCCATTTCATCCCATCCCTTGCATCCTCTTCCCTCACACCAACCCTCTGCATGTCATCCTACATTATATCCATCAACCTTCTCTGTGGTCTTCCTCTTCTCCTCCTGCCTGGAAGCTCCATCCTCAACATCCATTTTGTCAAATGTATCCACTATCTCTCCTCTGCACATGTCCAAACCATCTCAGCCTTGCCTCTCTGACTTTGACTCCAAACATCTCAACCTGAGCTGTCCCTCTGATGTACTCATTTCTAATCCTGTTCATCCTGATCACTCCCAAGGAAAATCTCAACGTCTTCAATTCTGCCACCTCTGGCTCTGCCTCCTGTCTTTTTGTCAGTGCCACCGTCTCCAAACCATACATCATTGCAGGTCTCAGTACTGTCTTGTAAACCTTCCCTTTAACTAAATACATACATTAAAGAAATGCAAAACTCAAATGCAACAAAATTTTGACAGACGACACAGCATAAGGCAAAGACTGCAGTGTAATAAAGCACCATAAAACAAAAGTCAAGAGTATTCATGACTGTGACTGAATCAGCTTCAAAAACTGTTCCAGTTTAATTAATCCAGTTTAATCCAAGTCATTGCCCAGTTTGAGTTCTTTACATAAGGAATTCCACATGGTGATGCAGTCGTATGAAAAAGGACTAGAGTCCTGTGAAAAACAAACACATTTTTGAGGCTTCTGTAGGAATTAGGAGGACACGTTAGCAGCCCTGTGCTTTGAAACAAATACAATTGATCAACTGATCATCAGCAAGAGTGACCAATTCTACCTAAGCAGAATGGAAGTTTGCTAGTCTGGAGCATTCAGATGTGTGTTAACACAATAACACAATTTTCCCAGGATCGGACATTCCAGTAAATTCGTTTTCAGGTCAGACCATGCAATGCTCAGAGAAAATGCAAAATAAATATTAACTTAATGTACAGTACTAACTTTGGCCTAAAACAAATGCAAAGACCTCATAAACATTGTCAAGCATGGTGGTGGAGGGCTGCTTATTTGGGCTTGTTTTACAGCCACAGACTTGGGCACCTTGCATTCATTGCATTGACCATGAACTCCTCTGTATACCAAAGTATTCTAGGGTCGAATGGGAGTCCATCTGTATGACAGCTAAAGCTAGGCTAAAACTAGGTCATGCAACATTACATGATTCTAAGCACACCAGCAAATCTACAACAGAATGACTGAAAAAGAAAAGAATCAAGGTGTTTCTTCCAGACATCAACTTTGATTGAAATGCTCTGGCATGTATAAATGTCTGCAAACCGCAATGAACAGAAATAACATTGTAAACAGTAGTGTGCCAAAATTCCTCCACAATGATGTGAGAGATTGATAAAGCCATACAGAATAACAATTACTTCCAGTTAAAGGTGGTTCTACAAGCTATCATCATGTTCTTAGATTTTCACGTAACTGCATAGTCTTCTGCTGTTTGCACAAATGAAGAACACAGAATAAAGAGACAGCAGATTATTCATTACTGGATAAATGATTGAGCTTTAAAAAGTGTTTCAGTTTCATTTGAAAGTAATCTCAGTCAAGGTCCAGTTTGAATTCTGTAGCTAAAACGAGTTCCACATGGTGAAACCCCAAACAGAAAAATGCTTTTTGTCCACATGAGGATTTATGTACTGGCACCTTGCAGTTTCCATTAGATGCTCCATGTGTTACTGCACTCAAAGCTTAGGAGCCACAAGGTCACTGAGCACCTGGGGAGACCGGTTGTGAATTACATTTGAATAAGTGATAAGCAAAGGGAATCAGCTATTTCATTCATTTATCTATATAGATTTTTTTTCTTCTTTTTCTTTTGGTTGCATAGTGCACTCTAAAATGTACATCTTTTGAATGACTTCAGTAATAATTGAGTTTAGTGCTTCAATTTAAAGAGCCATATTATGTTCGTTTACAAGTTTATTGACTTATTTTGGGAGCCTACATGAATAGGTTTATGTTTCACTTAAAAAACAAACAAACAAACAAAAAAACACATGATTTTTAAAAGCTTTACATTGCAGCACCTATTTTAATCTGTAGTACCACACATCAGAACTTCTACTCTATAATTGTAGTTATAGATGCCTGGTATTAAAAACTCGCAAGTTTTGATCGAGAACAAGGAGGCTCCCCCTGAAAATTCCCAATGTTTCACGTTCTTAAATTACTTGAATCATGTTAAACGCTGCACAAAAAAATAAAGGAAAATTTTTTAATCACAGTGTACCATCAAGTCAGTTCTGGTATATTGAGCTGGTCAGTTAAGTAGCAGAGGGAGTTGTTAATCAGTTTCAGCTGGTGCACTAGAGGAGCAACAATAAGACAATCCCCCCGAAACAGGAATGTTTTTACAGGTGGAAGTCACTGACTTTTTTCCTTCTCATCTTTTTAGGCAGTTTTTCACTAGTTTTGCATTCGGCTAGGGTCAGTGTCACTGCTGGTAACATGAAGTGATATCTGGACCCTACAGAGGTTGCACAGCTAGTAAAACTCCGCCGGGATAGCACATCAATGCGTGCCATTACCAGAAGGTTTTCTGTATCTCCCAGTGGAGTCTTAAGAGCATGGAGGAGATTCCAGGAGACAGGCAGTTACTCTAGAAGCAATGGGCAGGGCTGCAAAAGGTCCTTAACCCATCAGTAGGACCGGCATCTGCTCCTTTGTCCAAGGAGAAGCAGGATGAGCACTGCCAGAACCCTACAAAATGACCACTGGTGTGAGTGTCTCTGACCAAACAATCAGAAACAGACTTCATGAGGGTGGCCTGAGGGCCCGACATCCTCTAGTTGGCCCTGTGCTTTTCACAGATGAGAGCAGGTTCACCCTGACCATGTGACAAACGTGAAAGGGTTTGGAGAAATTGTGGAGAACATTATGCTCCCTGTAACATTGTTCAGCATGAGCAGTTTGGTGGTGGGTCAGTACGCACATCTGTGGAGGGACACACAGACCTCGACAGGCTAGGCAAACGCACCCTGACTGCCACTGGGTATCAGGATGACATCTTTGGACCCACTGTCAGACCCTACACTGGTTCAGTGGATCCTGGGTTCCTCATGGTGCACGACGATGCCCGGCTTCATGTGGTGAGAGTATGCAAGCAGCTCCTAAAAATGAATTGATACCACTGACTGGCCCCCACACTCATCTCACCTAAATCCAATAAAACACCTCTGGGACAATATGTTCTGATCCATCTGACGCCTCCAGGTTGCACCTCAGACTTGCTCAGTGAATCCCTGGTTCAGATCTGACAGGAGATCTCCTAGGATACCACCCGCCGTCTCATTAGGAGCATGCCCTGGCAAAATGAACTAGCCCGCCTAGTCATTTTTTCACTGTGATTTTTGGGGTGTCTTTGAATTCAGCCCTCTGTGGGTTGTTTGATGTATATTTTATAACTGTATATGAACACTGTGTAGATTGTTAGGGAGGTACGGATTGTGCATGATGTGGTGTACTTGAACTCGAAATAAACAATCAATCAATCAATCAATCATTCATTTCCATTGAACAATTATAAATATATA
>VUQH01036576.1:4907-19937 GCA_015106775.1 Etroplus canarensis | reverse complement strand
TTGACAATCATTTGAAAATGACTGGGTCATTCTCACTGAATCCAGCATGTTTACAAACAAAATGCTACTCTAACTTTAAAGTTCCAAACCTCCTATGGCATTAACATCAGTAGAAAAACTGTTTCCAAGGCCAAGCAGCTGCATGCAAGCCTTACATCTCCACGTGCAATGGCAGGCATTGGAGAGAGTGACGCAAAGCATACTGTCACTAGACTATGAAGCAGTGGAAATGTGTTGTGTGGAGTGAAGAATCACTCTTCTCTATTTGGCAGTCTGATGGATTTGTTTAGGTTCAGTGAATGTGAGGAGAATGTTAACACGCCTGACTGCATTGTGCCAACTGTAAAGTTTGGTGGAGGAGGGATAATGCTATGAGGTTGTTTTTACTCAAGTTGGTCTGGGCCTCTCAGTTCCAGTGAAGGGAAATCTTAATTCTTCAGCTTATGGAGACATTTTGGACAATTCTATCCTTCCAACTTTTTGGGAGCAGGTTGGGGAGGGCACGTTGGATGACTTTGGTGTGGAAGTACTTGACTGGCCCACATAATTCCCTGACCTCATCCCCATCCAACACCTTTGGGATGAACCATAATAGCTTCCAAATGAGTGGA
The DNA here is from genome assembly GCA_015106775.1 of Etroplus canarensis. Taxonomy (NCBI): domain Eukaryota; kingdom Metazoa; phylum Chordata; class Actinopteri; order Cichliformes; family Cichlidae; genus Etroplus; species Etroplus canarensis. Next base: position 19,326 of record VUQH01036576.1, on the reverse strand, counting down.
ACTCCATGGCAACTCTATAATGATGCCTATGGATTTAGAAAGGGATGTCATCAAAATTCCTGTAGGTGTAATGCGTAGGTGACACAATGCTTTTTGTCCATTTAGAGCATTTCTGGTAACTTTCAGGTGTGACAGGCTTCAGTTTTAATTGTAAGTCTTGACTTTCTCCTAAAAAATGAGTTAAGCGGTTTCCACATGACATCAGCTGTGTGTTTGTATATGAAGGGAAGAGGCCAGGGTGGAGGGAGCGTGGGGGTCAGTGCACTCTGATGAGGCCCGCTCACAATGCCTCCTTTTCACAGATGGGCCGTTCACAGGGCCCGGCCTACCTCCTGCCCCTCCCTCTCAGCTCAGCTCTATTCCTTACCGGATCCCTCCGTCTGGTGCAAGTGGTATGGAGGGTGGGTGGAGGGGGAGGCATGGGAGGCTCTCTGCCACTAATGTTTTCTTTAGGAACAGGCTGCTGCTTGTTTGACTTCCAATGAAAACAACGCCAGCGTTTGCAGTTTGAACAAATTGTCCAGTGTTGTCCGGTGGTGCAGCGGAGAAAAGGACCGGCAGAGCTGGGCAGCAGACTCCCTTGCGTCCACAAATGGGAGCCGTCACAAATTGCCGGCAGACGTACAACAGCAGCATCATCTTGAAGAAAATATTTTTTGGACTGTTACTAAAATTGATGTTTGTTTTATGGAGGGCAAAAAAATCCAATAAAAGACCACTGTGGGTGTAAAACTATCTGAAATAGACTCTAGGCCATGAGGAGACACTGAGGGCTTCATGAGCAGGTGCACCTGAATTAGCACCCATGTCTCCAGTGAGACTCACAAAAGTGTAGAGGATGTGGTTGGATGTACATTTTGTACACAAATATCCACTTTTATCACCCGAAGTGCAACTAGGAGAGCAGATTTTGACCACAGCATGAATTTCAGACCTGAGCCAGAACTGAAATACAATCCAGGCAGTCAAGTTTAATGGATAAATCCACAAGTCTGAAGGCGTAACAGATGCAGAACACTTGAAAGGAAGTGAGGAAGGATTTAGAAACTCCAGAAAGCTATCACAGCATCATCATTTTACCGGCTCTGCGTTGACAATCATGTAGTGAACAGCATCAATTCACTGCATTTAATTTGGCACCGCTGCACTGTGTCGGATGACTTTGTGCAGAATGACCCCTGTGTACCAAGTTTTTCTTCTTAGAAAGATATTTGGTAGCTCCCCTAAATTCTCAATCGCACAAACCATAGTCACAATTATTTTGGTCAGTGATGATAATCATTAATATTTAACGTAACAAACTATACATTTATTTAATTTTTAAACAGGTGGATGTGATGGAGAACACAGCAGAAAGTTAGGCCCAGAACCATGGGTGTTTTCTACTATAAATTCTGGGCCTTTTCATTTAAGATCAAACAAATCTGAGAAAAGTTTCCACCTGACCAACTCGGTATCACCTGTTTTTTTTATTTACAATTAACCAAAGTATCTTAAATGATCTCATCTACAGTCCCTCTCTTGGCACCCTATCATATGCTTTCTCTAGATACACAAAGACACAGTACAGGTCCTTCTGACCTTCTCTATACTTCTCCATCAGGACTTTCCAAACAGACATCACATCTGTAGTACTCTCTCAACATGAAGACATACTGCTGCTTGCTGATCGTCACTTCTCTTCTTAACCTAGCTTCAACACCTCTTTCCCATATCTTCATGGTACGGCCATTCAAATTTATATATTTTTTACTCTATGTGGAACAAGTCACCACCCAAAGGAAAAACTCTGAATAAAACTAGTGTTGGCCTGAACATGAATGAACCATACAAGATCAACCCACAATAATGTAAATATAATTATCTCTTCCAGTGAAAGAAACACGAGGAAATGTTGTTGTATACAAAGTCTGTTTAAAAGTCATTACTCAGATTTCCGTTACTGCTCGTTCAGTGATCTTTGTTTGAAGACAGGCAATGAGTTGAGATGATCCTTAAAACACACATTTATCTGTTTACACTTACAGGAGTGTGTGAAGGCACACACTCCTGTAAGAAATGAGGTTCTGAAGAATCAGACAAGTGTGGAGTGTACATAATAAAAATGGAAAACATCATACTGTATAGATACCCATCCACACAACAGGGGATAGTTATGATACTCTCTTTTAAAAAGGTGCCAACAACTGTATTAGTTACAGTATTTTCTCGCTTTTACACATGTCTACAAAAACCTCTTTTGTTGATACTAGCTTTGATCTGAAAGAATACTGACTGTAAATAAAATATTCCCTTCTCTGGAAAGAGGTGAAACTCTTAAGCTATAGAGCCCTCACTAGGTGCTTTGAGTGCACCATAATAGCAGGAGATGACTTAGATGAGTGCATCCAATGTTTTAAGACACTCAGATCTTCTCTGATCTGCACTGACTGGGTATTGAAGAGATAAAGACTAAAAAGACTCTAGTAAGAAAATTAAAAAGAAACTGTAGAAGTGAGGGGAATAGAAAAAAAACCAAAGATGTTAAGTTTCCCCTTTTAGAAATAACGCCCTTGCACAGCTGTTGACAAGCTGATGCGAAAAGGACCAATCAGACTAATGTAGGAATTCAAGGTAGAGGTAATCCATCTATTTAGGAAGTCAAATAGTCTGATAAAGTCAAAACACGGAACAAACACAAACCTAAAATAGTCCCACAGTGAGGAAATGAGATGATATATCTGTAAATAAAAACAGGGAAATAACCTCTGTTCCTGTGCAGAGCAAACAGTACTGTCCAAAGTCAAGAGTTCACTATTCTGTCTTTAGGTGCCTAGTTTAAACTAAAAGAGAAACCAAAGTGGTAGACCTGCTGTCTCTAAACCCCTGGTGAATGTCAAAATGGTCTTGAGTCCTGAGCCTAATCCAGTCCAAGTTTTTGTGACTACATGACTCAGCCCACTCAGCTATCAGCAAGCCTGTGAACTACTTGTTCCACTTGTCTGATTTTTTTATTGATTGTTGTCTAAACAAATTAATCTGTCATCTGTTGATCTTTGTTCTAGATCTGATCCAACTCCTCCAGTCTGCTTTCATGCAATGTTTTACATCTGTGGAGCCAAAACTGGGCAGTTGAAACCTGAACAATCTAATACTAATTTACATTTTTATGTAAACCAATTAACAATTTCATCAGCTTAAGCCTCTAAAAATGTTTGGAGCCCCAACCTGACTGAATGATTAAAACTTGACCTGTATTTAATGCTGTGAGATTTGTGTGAAATGCAACTAAAAGCTCCGAGATATGATTATTTTAGATACTTTTTACAAACTGATACAGAATTGTCTTAACTTTTGTTGAATTTCAGGTTTTACTTCTTGGCTTTAAGACTGGATATAAAACACCAGCAATCACAGGCAAAAAAATCTGTGCTATTTAGCCCCGAGGCTTCAACATGAATAATTCAAGTCCCTTCCTTAATAATAACAACAACTAACTTCATATGAATCTACATTCATTTTAAAATAAATCTGAGGCACCACTGATGTGTTGCACTGTTCACACTTCACATTGTGTGCATTTAATGATGAATAAAAAATAAAGAAGTCAGGATTTACCGTGTCTGAGTCGACAGGCTGGTACAGGAAATCTGGCGCTTGCTGAAACGTGGGGTTCTTCTGTACAAACAGCTGCTGGTGAAACTCTTGCAGAACCTGAACAACAAGGGAACAGACAAAAACAAATATTTTTTCTTTTTAAAAATAACTTTTCAAACACAAAGACCTCCTGTATGAGTATGGTATGGTGATATGTGCAAAACAAACAGAAAAGGTTGGTTAGTATTAGAAAATTCCTTATCTTCCTTATTAAGCTACCAGTTATTGCCTGACTTATTAAGCTATAGATGGCCAAGAATGACAATTTTTGATTAAAAACTCTCCTTAAAACATTTCTGTAACTAACTATCGGGTTATCCGAACGCTCATCACAGCTCTGGCACAGGTACTCATGGCCTGTAACATATCAGCTCCTGACATTAAAAACTCTATCACAGGCTCAAGTTCACTGCCGGCTATTTTTACACAGTCTATTTCTAAGAAAGGTTTACCCTCCAGCTGTTCAAAGCAAAATAAGTTGATGATTCTACTACCACATCCTCTAAAGAAGCTATTTAATAAATTACAAAAACATATGGATAAACGCAGCATGGATAAACGCACATTTAGAAATGACAATATCCTTTATACCCGATGAATGCAGCAGCAGAACTGAATTTAAAAGTAAAGCAGTGTGCTTTAAGGTAAGCCCAAAGGAGCACTCGCCCATGTCACACAGTCAGGCTTAACCCTGGGTCCAGCCACCAGGTGTACAAACAAGTCCTTCCCCAAGACTGGCTCTTGGTTGGGGACCAGGTAGGGAGCTACAGTCAGGTCGTCTACGAGTTGTAGCCAATTACTATCAATAGGGGACAGTACTACAAATAACCAGCTGCTGTAAAAACTGGAGTTATAACATGCGAGATAAGGTGGAACAAAGTTTATAAAACAATTTAAAATATCCACTGAGGCCTCTCTGTGCTTTTCGTGCTGATTTGTTTAATCTTTGATGTTTTTTGAGCTTCACCCTCTAATTGGGATCTCCATCACTGCTCCCTGCCTGTCCCAGACTTCATTTCAACTAATCAGCACTCGAACTACACCTTGCATCATCTACTTCGAGTGACGCATAGTTTGTTTTTTGAGGACTGCACAGCAGCACGTTTGCTTTGGTTGCATTCCCCTCTGCATTGGACAGGATTCGTGTGGAACCATAAATCCCACATTACATTGGGCAAGAGTGGAGGAGGATATAAACAGATGGTCCACGGAAAGCTGAGGGTGAAAAAAAGCTGTTGATTTATGCTCCTACCCTAACCTATGGCCACAAGCCGTAGTTAGTGACTGAAAGAATAAGATTGTAAATACAAATTGCAGATACGAGTTTCCTCTGAAGGGTGTCTGAGCTTAACCTTAAAGATAGAGTGAGGAGCTTAGTCATTCAGGAGGCAGTCTGGGTAGAGCTGCTACTCCTCCACATCAAAAGGAGCCAGTTGAGGTGGTTCAGGGCATCTGACTGGATTGCCTCCTGGATGCCTCTTAAGTGAGGTGTTTGAGCCTGAATGCCTCAGCATCCTCCCAAGGAGAGCTGGAGGGAGGTCTGGTATTCTTTGCTTTGACAGCTGCCCCCACAAACCAGACCAGGATAAGCGGTAGAAAATAGACGGATGGAAACTACTATCCAGCAGGTTTAGTAATGACAGTTAACCCTAAATGCTTAAAATTCTTTTATATACACAACCAAAATCTCTAAAGTATATCTCATGACCAATATTTTTTATGGAAAACACTATCCACTCACATCAAATTGTAACTACTTGTTCATGGTATTTTCTCTCATCATAAGCAAGAAAAACTGATATTACATGTAATTGTTTGTAACAGCTCGAGTCAAAGCTGGACATAGCAGTAAACTGGTTGTACAAAGCATGTCCAGTTTACCACCATGAAACTTCAGAGGCCAAAGAGATTAAGTGATAATACTGTACTGTAAGGAGAACACTGAGATAAGAGTAATCAAAAGTACAGCAGTCAAAAAGGCTTTCATTTATCTGAAAGCTGTTACTTTGCTCCCATTTGACTGGCAGAACATATTTTAAACCATATTTAACCCACAGATCACCAAATGCACAATAAAACATTCATGTGAGCTTCGTTCAGTCAAATCACAACGTCACCTTACACAGAGCACACATGCGATCTGTTTCTGTGTTTGCACAGGAAGCACATGGGCTGAAACGTGAGAGCTAATGAAAACTGCTGCACCCACTGCTTCCCTCTCTTAATGATTTGTTCAGATTCAGGCCTAAGCAGCAACAAGATGCCCCTCTGAAGGTGACCTGAGAGGCTCAGGAGCTCGGGAGTGTGTAACCGAGGAGCACTGAAGTAACTCAAACCTTTTCAATTAATTAGCAGCTGGTGAGGCGCTTGAGTTCAGCTCCTATAAGGTTCACAAAGAAAGGTACTGAAGTTTAAGATATGTCCAAAAGTGATCTAAGGAAGGTCTGATCCACATTTATGTTAACAGACTTGTATTGGCTGCAACACTCTGATGCTTTACTGAGCTCTACACTGCGACTGTTTCACTGGGTATGAGAATGACAATCAGAGTGTGTCAATATGAACCAGCACATCAGTAAAATAGAGGCTTGTCTGGCTCACAATACATTATAGTTCGCAGCTTATTATGATGTTTGAAGTACAGAAACACAGTGATATGTTTTCTTGTGATTGGTTGGCTATACTGCACAAACTAATAAGAATTCAAATACACTGGGAAGTCAAGGAGGCTCACAAACAGTCATATACAGGAAAAATTAACCTCATTCACCACCAAATTAAAGTGCTTGAGTTCAGGAGCAGTCATGGTCATAAAAAGCATGAAAATGTGTCACAGCACTGATTATATTACTGAACCATGCCTTCCCAGCGTGGAAATCAACCAATGGGACCACTGCCTCACTCCCTCCATGATTATGACCAATCACCACCTAACGGTTAACACAACTATGATCTTGACCTTGACCTTAAGCACAATTCAGGTAAGACTTATTAGGTGGTCGCTGTGTCCAAATTTCACTAAAATCTAAATAATAGCAATAGTAGCAATTTTTGTGAATTGAGGAGAGACGAACAGATGGATGACAGACACCTCACCATAGTATTAACTCAATGAAAACTGTTTGGGTCATCAAGAGAAAAGCAAGCGGTTAAATTCAGTCAAAAGCACAGCCTGTATATAAAAGATGGACACTGCCACCCAATAATTTTGGACTTTTGAAACTGCAATGAAAGCGTTCAGTGCCATGTTATTTTTATGGCGCCAGAAGTGACCATATTTGGATCAGCTGTTAGACTGCAACTAATGCTGTTAGTAAGCTTGGTTTGCAAGCTGCATCCATAAACTGTACCACTACAGAGCATGGACAGCAATAACTGGCAACTGTTGCAAAGCAACACACATTCTGACAGCGCAGGAGCACCAGCCATTCCAGAACTAAACTGAAATAAACTAAAATGGAGCATTGGTCTGTATGGTCATTTCTGTCTCTCAGCTCAACCCCTATTGATACAGACATCAGAACACAAGTTGTTCACATCTGCCATCCCCAAATACCTATGTTCAGCGCTGCTTGTCAGTGTCTTTTTTGTCATCACTTTTTTGTTAAATGTCATCTGTCGCACTGCTTATATACGTTTACATTAATTGAGAAAACTGATATACAACTTCTCAAATGTGTGACCACATTCTGGGCCTGCATGAGGACAATAACCTGGTGCTGCTATTACTGCTAACATCAGCTACAACAGCATTTAAAATGGGAGCTACACCAACATTTAAAATAGGTTTGAATTACTGAAGAATCCACTTATCTAATTCAGGTTCAGCGGCTATTCTGGAGCCTATCCCAGCTGTCATGTTGTGAGGCGAGAGGCAGGATACTCCCTGGACACGTTGCCATTCTACCGCTAATACAGAGAGGCAGATAACCATTCAAGCCCACATTCACGCCTATGGCCAATTTCTTGAACTGCCAATTTACCAAACACTGCATGTCTTTGGTCTGTAGGAGGAAGCTGGAGTGCCTGGAGAGCCCATGCAGGCACAGGGAGAACATGCAAACTCTACACAGAAGGGCCCTATCGGCTGGTGTATTTGAACCCTGGACCTTCTTGCTGTGAGGCGACTGTGGTAACCATGCCACACTGTGCCACCCATTACTGAAGAATGTGATAACAAATGAAGGATACACACTAAATATGTGTAGAGGCAGTATTTACCCTCGTCTGTTACAATGGAATCAATTTAGAGTTTTCAGTGCGTTTTATACTTTTCTTTGAGTACTCTGTTTTTTGTCCCATTTAGACAAGTAGTAAAGAACATAAGGTGGATACAAACATGGATGTGAGGTGCTGGATATCCTGACTTACTCCATTTGAGCTGCTGAGGAGTTCATTGAAGATGTTGTGGACAGCCTGGTACGTTTCCAGCTCCGTCTGACACAGTGACACCAGGTAATCCTTTACCTGCTCATAGATCCTGCCATCTAAAACCTGGAGACAGAGACAGAAAAGTGTGTTTAGGTTTAAATTACATTTTTGTCTCCCATCATCCACCCATTCAGATGTTTGTCCTTACCTTAATGCAGTCCACAAGGTCTGTGTTGTAGTAGCGCTGCTGGTGAGCGTTTGCAGCTGCTAGTGTGAGAAGGTAGTCATTTCTGGAGTGTGTGGCTTTGGAGTTGCACTCGCTCCTCTTTGCTTTCAGCTGGAATGGAAAGAAAAGTTCACATAGCTGGCAACCAAAAATTTCACCAAACGTAGACCTGGAAGTCAGCTGTAAAACTCTCACACCTTTACAGTGGCCCTCTGGAGACTGGATCTAGACTGGAAGAGACTCAGCTTGGACCTAAAGAGAAGAAACAAAAGAATTTTTTTTTTTTAAATTCATAAAATTTCTTGTAGTTTTTCATGTGAACATCAAATGATTTCCATTTTCTAACTTAACCATGAAATCAAAAAGTCAACAGGTCCAGTTCAGTGACACCAGTTATCAGAGTTGAGCCCTTGTAGACACCTGCCCATGTTGGCACAACTGTGAATCGAAGCAGCCAATCCAGTATCTAAATGGTTGAGCTATTAAAAAAATGCACCCATTGTACAGTTGTTATAAAAGGTACAAACCATCCATAAAGGCCACAAGCTTGCACCAGGCTTGGTGGCTGAGTTCTTGTGGTTGCAAAAGCACCACTTACAGGTGATGGTGGGATATTGAGGAGGAAGGAAATTTCAAACTGACTTGTTGCAACAGTGCCAGTCTATTGCAGTGCCTTGCTGGAATTCAGTAAGCTCTTTAGAACAACCCATTATTTCACAAATGTTGATAAAGAAAGACTTCATCGCTAGCTGCTTGATTTTATATTCAATGGTTAAGAGGTGCGGCCCAATACTTTTGCCCATATAGTGTAGCTGTACTCAAAAAACTAAAATAAAGCACCAAACTGCAGCAACTCAACCACACAAATGACAAAGTATCACCCGTTAAGTGCAGCTTCACAGAGGAGCTAACATTAGCTCAAACACTCAGAAAGCAGAGAAGAGGGGAAGATCAGGTAAAGACAACATAATGGTAATCAATTTGAGAATGCTTAACAGTTTCCAGTATCACACTTCATGTAAAATCACGTAACTGCACCTGTGTGAGTGATTCAAAATAAAGGTTTATTATGGGAAGTAAATCTCTCCCGGCGTACGAGAAGTAGAGTAAAAGAAAAGTGAATGATTTAATTGGTAATCATTTAACTATAGTTAGCCTTACAGTGTGTAGATAAATTGCGGCTGCAGTGAAATATTTACTGGAAGAAACAGAGATGATAAACTACAAAATGAGTCTGTAACTCTTAGGCGGGGATTAATGCTCTCCACTTAGCTGTAAGGAAACTAAGTGGAGACCAGTTACAATAATAATGCATGTTTGACACAAATTCCTAAAGTACACCTGGACTTGGCTCAAAACAAACTACTTTGTGTAGCCACACCATTTGGGAGCCAGTGTGTTAGATAGTTTCATGAACCAGTTTTTTCTGTCTTACATACTACAACCACAAGCAAAGCTGGTCAGTTCTACATTGTACAGCGCAAAATCTTGCAGTGTATACTTAGCTTTAGATGTTACATGTCATCTTTAGCTGCTTTTTAAATTGGAGAATGGATCCATATACACAGTAATCTATCTTTTATCCACGTGCAGGATGGATGAGAGGACAATAATAAAAAGACTAAATAAGCATTACAACTGCTGAATTTTAAAATCTAGCTATGATCACAATGCTGTTAAATTAAGTTGTTAAAATAAATAAAGTTGGGCAAAGAGAAATCGCATTACAGACCTGCTGCTTGTATACAGCAATCTAAACCATAAGATTTGCATGTAATCACACTGATCAACAAACAGAAAGGACAGCATTTCCATTTTGTGTAAAAACAGCTGCACGTGTGTAAACATTTGTGAGTAGAGCAGTTTAAATGAAATTATTAAACTTTTCTTCTCTCCTGCCCCAGATCCTTTAGAGGTCAATGGAGTGTTTTATTCTGCAAAATTATTCTGTAGGATTCATCTGTCTGTGTGGACACAAGAAGCCAGGAAAGCGTGGTATTTGTAGTATTAAAACGAGTGGCAGTCCGGCTATTAATCCTTTCCGACAGCTCTGCAATAAACTTTCCTGATGGGCAGAAAAATGTCCACTATGTGGTGAGTCATAGTGCCAGCTGTTCATGTTGTGCCAGGACAAAGTGCCGAATGAAATCTCCATCGAGTCAGCCAACAAGTCTGAGCAAAGGTTATTTCTTTTGACTATTTGGCCACAGGCCAGACGTGACAAGTGAGGGGTGGATCTGACTGAGAAACAGAGTCTCTGCATGCTTATGGAGTAACAAAACGTGAGTGACACCTTTTAAGTCATACTCCGAGCATACTCCACCTTTTATATGGACTACAGTCTCAACTGTTAGAGTGAGAATTATGGCCAATGAACACTGTTGAAAATTTTCCAAGTAAATGACAAAAATGCTACTTTATATTATTTATTCTGTTGTTACAAAGTAAGACCAGACTGTGGCCCCAAAACAATAAATTAATTTTGAGTGTCACTGCAGTCCTGATCTACTGGGATTATTTTTGACTGGCAGAATGTTTTATAAAGAAATTGTTTTAACCAAAATGTGTGTCTCTACAGGCAGGAGGTATAACCTGACAAAGATATGGGAGTAATGTTGACCATACTTGGCATCCAGCTCTGCCTTCTCTCGGACAGCCTGCGCCATCGTCTCGGCCTCCTGGTATTTCTTCCTGCTTTTGGTCAACTCTTTCACCGACTCCTGCAGCTCGGCCTGGACCACCGTTAGCTGCTCAATACACTGAGGGACAGCAAGTTGAAGACACAAAGACAAAAAAAAAAAAAGAAGAAGAGAACTTTTACATTTATGCAAATTATTATTCCTGCAATGCAGCAACTGAGAAATATGCAAATGCCTTTCAGCCATAATCGACAAAACACACAGGGTGAGTAATGACATCATGGCACGTATTACGTATAGGAGAGCCTTGATGGCAACTCCCAAAAAGGTGAGGCCACACAAGGGCAGCATTGTGGGCTGCAGGCAATGAAACGTGGCCGGAAGAAACCAGAGAGCAGTGCTGAGGCCTCAGACATTACGATCAGGAAAGAGACTCAACCTCCATACGGGCAGTGCTTTAACTACACAGCTGATAGCAGCTCTTAATGATAAGAGGAGACACTGCTGTGGCCTCTGTACAAGAAAGGCTGATTGTTTATTGCACAATTTACCAGCATTTGTGTACATACAGTTTCCGTGGTGTAGTAACACTGACCTGAAGATGATGTTGACGTGACCTTCCTTCTGTTATCTGATGTTCCATTTGAATAATGACAGACCTGTTCAGACTTTTGCTCCTACCCGTTATCACTCATTTCGCTTTGACTTTTCTATTCATCTAGTCCTCTTTTCAGCACATACACACTCCAGTCTCATATACTGCCTGTCTTTATAAACTTTGCCATAGGAATTTATACGTCACCTACAGTTAGGTCCATACGTACACCACCACAGTGGATTTTAAATTCAGCGCTCAAAATGTGATTGAAGTGCAGACTTTCAACTTAATTCAAGGGGGTTGACGAAATAACTGCATTAACTGCTTTGGAATTACAACCATTTTTATACATAGTCCCCATTTTCAGAGGCTCAAAACTAATGGGACAATTGATCAATATGCAGTTTCATGGCCAGGTAAGGTCTGGTTCTTCTTTATTTCATGACAAACTAACAATCAGATCAAATATCTGGAGCTGATTCCAAGTGTCGAACTTGCATTTGGTAGCTGTTCACTGAAACTCTCAAAATGAGGACCAAAGAGATGTCCGTGCAAGTGAAGGAGGGCATTGTTAGCCTGGAAATCCACAATAAACCTATCAGAGAGATGGCCAAAACAATAATATGGAACATTATGAAAAAGAAAGAATGCCCTGGCCAGCTCAGCAACACAAAAAGGTGTAGAAGACCACAGAAGACAATGGAGGTGGATGATCACAGAATTTTTTACTTAGTCAAAAAAAACTTCACAACTTCTAGCCAAGCCAAAAACACTCTCAAGGAGGTAAGTGGATAATAGTCAAAGTCTACAATCAAGAAACACCTTCATGAATGGAAACACAAAGGAGCAGACTACTGGCTACACTCAAGAGCAGTAAGGCCAGATTAGACTTTGCCAGAAAACATCTCAAAGAGCCTGCCTAGTTCTGGAACACAATTATTATACAGAAGAAACCAGGATGAACTTATACCAGAATGATGGGAAGAGAAATGTATGAAGGTGAAAAGGAACAAGTCATAATTCAAAGCTTGCCACAACATGGTGGAGGAAATGTTACGGCATAGGCATGCATGGCTGCCAGTGGAACCAGATCGCTAGTGTTTATTGATGATGCGACTGCTGACAGAAGTAGCATGATGAATTCTCAGGTGTACAGGGCTACACTTTCTGCTATGCTGTAAAACTGATTGGACAGTTTCACAGTGCAAATAGATAATGACCCAAAACATGCTGCAAATGCAAACCAAGAGTTTCTCAAGGCCAAAAAAATGGAATATTCTTCAGTGGCCAAGTCAGTCACCTGGTCTCAACCTATTAGAGCACTGAGTTACTGAAGACAAAAATGAAGACAAAGACCCAAAAACAACTGAAGACGACCACAGTAAAAAGCATCTCAAAGGAGGAAATAGCATTTGGTGATGTCCATGGGTTTTAGACTTCAAGCAGTCAATGAACACAAAAGATTTTCTTTAAAGTACAATCCTTTAATTTAATTTAGATTATGCTAGAATGTCCCATTACTTTTGAGCCTCTAAAAATAGGGAATTATGTACAAAAATGGCTGTAATTCCAAAACAGTTAATATGATTCTTTTATCAAAACCCTTGAATTAAAGATGAAAGTCTGCACTTCAGTCACATTTTGACTGATTTAAATTCACTGCTGCAGTAAAGAGAAGCTAAATTACAAAAACATACAATTAAAATGTGTCATAATCCAAATACTTGCAGCCCTAACTGTAGCTTTTGCAATGCTTTTTCTTTCCTTTAGGTAGAGGGTCACCTGCACTGGTGGTTGGTTACTCTCTCATCGACCTTATTGCCATCAATCAGGATGTTTTTCAAGCAACAACTATACCGCGCTATTTAAACATTAATGCATAAAATTAATGCATACCAAGAAATGATACAGTAACTCAACAATTTATTCGTAAAAGTGGTAGTGCAGATAAGCAACAGGGAAAATGAGTCACATTTTTATCAAATCCTCTGTGACAAGGTCACTATTTTAAGATAATTAAAAAACAGGAAATATGAAAAGGAGAACTATGTCATCAGTTTGTGGGTGTGTTACACCTTCTGTGTGATGTTATGTGTTCAGTCATAAAAGCCACTTTGTTCCTGTTGATGTGTGTGAATCAGAAAGCCAGGTGATTATCATGTAAACTCTCTCTCTTCAGCTTCCACACACAGAGTGCCTTTGGACATAGTTCATAAGAGGCATTGACATCTGGCTAAACATAAGTGTATCAGCTGGAAACAAACACCACTATTTAGTGTCTAAGACTCAACCAATTAACCAATGTCAGTATCATGTTTCAAAACCCATCAACTTCCCTTTTGTCCTTTGGCGAACACAGACAAACACTCTGGATTGCATGAGTACAGATGTGCACAGAGTTGTAAGGACAAAGGAGACTATAACTTGAGCAGAGTTGTGAGCGACTGCATTACCTTCCTCAGCTGCTGTTCCTTCTGCAGCCGTGCCATCTTGGCCGGATCAGCCACCTGGACTTTGTAGTTCTCACAGGTGCTGATTCTGGACTGGGTGGCCTGGACTGTACCCTCCAAATAGGCCCTCCATACACAATACATGTTCCTAAAAACCAACAAACACAGATACATGAGACATTCTGTCGCAATAACAAATGCTCAGTGAAAAGCTGAAGAGCTGGGGCCACGCTATTAAACGAAATAGGATCATAATGTCCGCTCAGGCCTATATGTGAACTCAAATCTGTAACAGCTGTGCCATGTGTGCATTAGCAGGGAGATTAACCGCATTAAAACAAGTGTTTCAAAATTCTCCTGGATTTGCATCAATAATGACAAATGTTTGCAGGTTGCATGTTATTGCAGGTGAAAATATTGTACAGGAAGGATGGGCAGTTAAGTGAATTTTTCATAACTGACTGGTTAGTATGATTTTTTTTTTTTTTTTTTACAAAGA
>VUQH01036574.1:0-18096 GCA_015106775.1 Etroplus canarensis | reverse complement strand
CACGGAGACTCCTGCCTGACCTCATCTGTCAATCTGTCCATCACCATTGCAAACAAGAAGGGGCTCAGAGCTGATCCCTGATGTAATCCCACCCCCACCTTGAACCCATCCATCACTCCTGCTGCACACCTCACCACTGTCTCACTGTCCTCATACATGTCCTGCACCACCTTCACATACTTCTCTGCCACTCCTGACTTCCTCATGCAATTCCACACTTCCTCTCTTGGCACCCTATCATATGCTTTCTCAAGGTCCACAAAGACACAGTGCAACTCCTTCTGACCTTCTCTATACTTCTCCATCAACACTCTCAAAGCAAACATTGCATCGGTTGTACTCTTTCTCGGCATGAAGCCATACTGCTGCTCGCTGATGGTCACCTCTCTTATTTGAACTGTGAAGGACAGAAAAAAAATAATCACTACATGCATGTTTTTATCACTTTTTTCTGTAAATGTTAAAAAAGACTTGTGTGAAAAGTCAAACAGGAGGGCATACTGGTTTGAACACAAGAGGAAACTATAGAACATGTTATATTACACTGTCAGAAGTATCAGGTGGAGAGAAGGCAACTGATCCAAAACCTTAATGACACAAAAATGAAACTGGATCTTATTGAGTTACTACAAAATGACTCAAGAAGTGAAATCTATCAGGCCTTATTCCAGTTTTTAAGACAGTAAATTGTTTGGGAGGATTTAAAAATTTTTTTGAGCAGTCCACACTCCATTCCAGGTGGCGGCGGTAATGCACCATTTTGCTGTTTGCCAACCGCCAATAAAATTTACACGAAGAAGAAGTCAAACAGGAAACGGTATTACGTGGTTTCCGCTGGAGGCTGCAGGTTTCTGTTGTTTCCCTCCATGCTGGAATACTTTACTTTATTATAGTAACCTGGTTTAGTTTCGATGGCAAACAGGACCGTGAAAGATGCTAACAGTATACACGGGACTAACCCGCAGTATCTGGTGGAGAAAATCATTCGGACACGAATCTACGAGTCTAAATACTGGAAGGAGGAATGCTTCGGTCTCACCGGTTAGTAGCACATTAGCCAGTGAGCTAACGTTAGTTTTAACAAACAGCCCAGCGGATTACTGACGTCAGTTTACTATAACACCTGTACTCAGCTAGCTATGTCTTTAACTGGTTATCCCCTCCCTATGTCTTTCATTGATTGATTCTGTTGGGTCGCGTTTAGTCAGCATTAAACTGGTTGGAGATGTTCTGATGCAAACCTTTGCAGTCAGCTCTTGTGTTACTCACCTGGGTCAGGATTTCCTACAGAAAGGATTTTACCACCCAGTCTGTATTTACCCAGATAAAACCTCCAGCATGACATTAGTTTCATCCACTCAAGCCTGTCATTTTGGCAGAGAAATGCATAGTTTTCATTAAAGTTAGCATTAGAATTGCCTGTGTCTCAGTTAAAGCTAGGTATGCTGTCACATCAACTCTTGAGTCAGCAGCTGCCTCTGCTGGGCTGAGAATCAATAGGGAGAAGACAAAAGTCATGCGACTCAACACCAACAGCACTGAGCCCATTCTGCGAGATGGTGAACTGGAGGAAGTAACAATTCATCTATCTAGGAAGTGTCGTTGATATAACTGGAGGCACAGACAAGGACATCAAAGTGAGGATAGGGAAAGCCAGAACAGCCTTTAACATGCTGAAGAAAGTATGGAATGCCAGAGAGATGTCAAAATGGACAAAGATCAGGATATTCAACTCCGACGTGAAAGCAGTCCTCTTTTACGGAGCTGAAACACGGAGAACAACTGTGATCTCAGACAAGAACATCCAGTCATTTATAAAGAGCTGTTTGAGAAGAATCTACTGGCCTAACCGTATTAGTAACCATTAGCTCTGGCAGGTTACAAATCAGCTGCCACCTCCCGTGCAGATTCTGAAGAGAAAGTGGGGCTGGATTGGACACACACTTAGGAAAGATTGAGGATCCATTACTAGACAGGCCTTTCAATGGAATCCGCAGGGAAAGCGAGCCAGAGGCAGACCCAGAAACTCATGGAGAAGGTCAGCAACTGATGAGATATCGAAGGCTGGCTATACGTAGCACACCCTTGTTCGACGCGCCCAGGATAGAGCGAGATGTTGGATGATTGTCAGTGGCCTACGCTCTTCCTAAGAGTAAACAGGCATAAGTCAGTCAAGTCATGCTGTCACCCACCCTAATGGCTTATTCTCAGCCAGAAAGAACATGCATTAAGTATAAAACACTGGGAAAACACTGAGGGTCATTATGAAACTGAATACTAACAACAGGAGCCAGAAGTTCAGATCATAGTTCTGCCATGTCAGCTCCAGTTCATTGGCTCCCTGTTAAATCTAGAATTACATTTAACATCCCTTTACTGAAGGAGGTCATCAGTCATACTGTAAAGGTTCCATACCCTGAAAATACATTTTTATAGGGTTTATAGGGTCAGTCTCTTGCTTTCAGCTTTCTTCCAGCCCCCCAGCTTTGCAAGTCAGTAAGTAGAATTAGAGAACCAGCAGGTGTTTAGCTCAACAGTTGCCATTGTCCTGCCTCTTCACTGCTCACTTCTCTCAGTGTTAGTGCTAAATGGAGCTTCATGCTGCTAATGCGTGCACTTAGTGTACTGCAGTTGAACTATTTTTCTGGGCTTAAGCTGCTGTCGGATGGCTCTTTGGGACTGCAGATGCTCTCTTGGTTGAAGTCAGCAGACTTCTCTGAAAACCAAACTGTAATTTTACCTTCAGAGCATTAATTTTAAATCAGACAATTTTTTTTAATACCCGATTCACAAAGTAACTATGTTGTCTGAGGTAAAGTTGATGTTTTTGGGTTTTTTTGTCAATGGGGTCTGATTGGTGTAACAAAAGAAACAAAGTCTCATGTAAAATATCAAAAAGGGCTGTGTGACAGCAAGTAAGCCTTGAAAACAGTCTTAATATAACATACAAATAAGCAGAGCAACACTTTCATGGGTGGCTTTTGCTCAGGAGGTAAAGCGGGTCGTCTTCTCCCTTCTCCTGGTGAACCTGCTCCCAGTTTGGGTTCTGGAGAACACTTTTTTACTTTTAGGTTTAGGCTTAAAACTTAGCTTCACCAAGCTAAGATCCTGTGGGACTTCCAGATACAAACGGACAAACTAGTTATGGCTAACCAACCGGATATAGTAGTGGTGGTCAAGCAGAGGAAGAAAACTGTAGTGATAGATGTAGCAATCCTAAGTGATGGCAACACCAGGAAGAAGGAACATGAGAAGCTTGAGGAATACCGAGGGGTGAGAGAAGAGTTAGAAAAGATGTGGAAGGTGAAGGCAACAGTGGTCCCTGTGGTAATAAGAACACTTAGGGCTGTGACCCCCAAACCGAAGAGTGGCTCCAGCAGATTCCAGCAACGACATCTGAGATCTCTGTCCAGAAGAGCTAAAATACTGCGCAGAACTCTCAAGCTCCCAGGCCTCTGTTGGTCTGAGGACCTGAGCTTTGAAGGACAAAAAAAAAAGACTGCCCACAGGGCTACTAAGGAATTTACGTGTGTGTGTGTGTGTGTGTAAGTTAATAAATAAGGAAGTAAGGAAGGCCCATTACTTTGTAACTCTCTTGGAGACAGTAGTGAGCCCCCAAATTTCTGTCAACAGTTTGTGTTTGTGCCTTTTTGTTAATGACACTCGTACATGTTGTGTCCTCCTCAGCTGAGCTTGTTGTCGACAAAGCCATGGAGCTGAAGTATGTTGGTGGAGTTTATGGCGGAAACATCAAACCCACTCCTTTCCTCTGTCTCACACTGAAGATGCTGCAGATTCAACCTGAAAAAGACATCATCGTTGAGTTCATAAAAAATGAGGATTTCAAGTGAGTTTTCTGTATTTAGAAAAGAGAAGTAAACACTTAACTTGTTTTGTTTTTTAACCAAGATCACTTCATTCATTCTTCTCACACTTTGAGACATTTGAGGTGGTAAGCCTTTAACATCCTGTCAGTTAAGTTGGCAAACAGAGGGTAAATGTAAGATGAGACAAGAATAAGATGAATACTTTATTTGTCCCAAACATTAGGAAAAAGTGACAAGCTCAATCAATGACAATCTAACCATATGACATGATAAAGAGTTTACATTTAACATGACTGTGGCTCCGTAGGTAGAGCGGGTCGTTTTCCAATATGAAGGTTAGTGGTTTAATCCCTGGCTGCTCCAGTCTACATGACGACGAGTCCTTGGGCAAGACGCTGAACCCCAAATTGCTCCGAATGCATCCATCGGAGTGTGAATGTGTGCACGATAGTTAAATGTGCCTAAGGGCATAGAATGAAGTACTGTGTGAATGGGTTAATGAGGCTTGCAGTAAAAAGCACTTTGAGTAGAAAAGTACTATATAAGTACCAGTCCTTTTACCATGAATGATGGTATTTTAGTATGAGGTGATAAAGATTTTCTGTATCTGTCTTTTTGACACCGGAGCTGAAAAAGATGTTGGAGAAAGTGTTCCGCTGCCTGTCCAGTAGCTGTTGCAGAGGATGGTCATAATCTGTTAATTATCCATAGCCAGTTGCCACAGTGATTTGGATGACCTTTTAATCAGCTGAGTAAATTACCTCATTGTACCATATTTTCCCATTAGAGCACTTCTCTCTCAGAGTGCAGACCTACTTGTGGTTCCTAAAGTTTTTAAAAGTAGAATGGGAGGCAGAGCCTTCAGCTATCAGCTGTTAGGTCGCTGATAGAAGCCTGTGCTTCTAAAGCAAGAAAGCAGGCAAAAGTCCAACTGAAGAACCTGAATCAAAAGATTCTGAGAAGGAAGCTAGAAAAGGTACATCTTGCCAAAAGTGTTTATAATGGAGAAACAATGGTTTAAAAATGGCAACAATAAACAAACAGAAAAAAACAGGTTCATTTTTGCTTCCCTGAGACACAAACTTAATTTTCTTAACTTAAAAATAAGATAATTTTGACTTTTTATGATGAGAAACGTAGCAGTTATTGAAAAGCATCTATATTCTCCACTATCTTTGGGATATTGCCAAACAGGCTTGGATGAGATACAATAAGATAATGACTATTAAAACATGTTTGTAAATGTCTGCACCTTTTTAGTTAGTATTTAACATCATATGTATATAATTTGTATTCTGAGAACTTTTGGCTTACGGTGTTTTGTAAAACTGAAAGAAATGCATTAGTAACATTGGTAGTAATAATAATGTATATGAAATATTTATACACGTTAATGCTATAGATTTTTACATAAGCACTGAGTCATAAAATGACAGTTATGAAGGAGGCCTGCGTCGATGTTCTCGGGGCAGTATCACAAATCTGAAAGTCTGAGGGAAGTTTGCAGTGGTTGGGGTGTGCGTTCTGTGAGTCTCAGAAAAGTCGTAAAAAAGCAGTTTTGTTTTGCATCCTCTTTATTTTGCTTTTAATAAATGTAAGTTATTGTGGGAGCACAGTAGCTTGTGGACCCCCCCATCCTTCTATGAAATCATATAATTACAGTTGTATTCACATCAGAAATTTTCTTTATATTTACCCAAAAAGAAAGGAATTTTCTGCAATTATGCATTATTTTTGTTCACACTTAATGAAAACAGGTTTCGCTTCATATTTGCGCAGAAACAGAAATTTGTCTTTAAAGATTTTGGTTTAAGAACAGATCAGCACTATTCAGAAAATACAGTTTTTTTCTTCCAAACTCTTTAAAGTAAACAAGAAATGATTGAAAACCTGTTTTATGTGAAAAAATTTGCAGAGCAGTGAAAAGGCCAAAACAGCATTATCTCACTGAGATCACTTGATTTTGTGCATTAGTAGTTTCCCCATAGTGTACTGGTTTACAAATGCGTCTTGCAAGAGAAAGGTCCCTGGTTTAATTCCAGGTAGGGACATGAGTCCCTCCCACCATAGAGGGTTGCATCCAGTGTAAAACCTCAGCCACATTACCAATGCAACGTGCTGTGATAACCCCTTAGGGAGGCTAGAAGGGAGCAGCCGAACGTACATTTCTGCATTTGGTTTGTTTAAATAAAGCCTGTAATTGAAGACTATTTGTGTATGTATTTATATGTAAGATGAAAGAGGTAAAAAAAAATCCCTCTGATATGTTTGTGCGCTGTGTTTTGTGTGTTTTTTAAAGATATGTCCGTTTACTTGGAGCGATGTACATGAGGTTAACTGGCACTGCAGTGGATTGCTACAAATACCTGGAGCCGCTGTACAATGACTACAGAAAGATCAAGAGTCAAAACAGAAATGGAGGTGAGTTTTACAAGTCTCTCCATGGATCACAGGGAGTCCACTTGTTTGGAGTAATCACAAAAAACGGATTTCTTTCATAGCTTTCGTTCATATTCTAACCCACATCAGTTTGTCATTTGTAACCATTTGGGTGTCGAGTGGAATGTAGCTGTAGGTAATAAAAATAAATGTTCACCCACTGAGCGCTTCATTAGGGCCTCCTGTACACCATTTTATTGGTACAGTTCAGCCAGTCATGTGGTAGCAGTGCAGCCTAAACTCTTGTTTTACTGCTTCAATCTGGTGTTCAGGGTTTTCGGCTGTCCCCTGTCCCTCACACATGGACCTTGCTTGAGTTGTCCACCGCCAGTATTTGCAGAAATGTTATTTATTGCTCCATAATATTAGCTCAATTCCTCATTTCATTAACATTTCATCATGCAGTCACTTAGCTGACCATAGTATGTAAATTAGCCAGTGTGTTTACATACCTTTAGAATAGCGCACATCTCAGCTCTGCACATTGTCGGTAACATTGTGACCTGATGTAGCAGTTTTTCCCCCCACTTTGATGCAGCAGAAGACCACACCGCCACAACTTTTTCCAGTTCTGACATGATAATAAAAGCTTAGCTTTATTGGGTAAATGCTGATACCCAGTATCCACCTGTGTTAAACATGGCATAAAGTTCTGTGGCCCTGAGTGACCCCCTGCCATCAGTCGTGACTATCTTGGCATTTAGCTCATTCAGGTTTGTGGTGTTACTCTTCATTTATTCCTTTTTGTTCCAGAGTTTGAGTTGATGCATGTGGACGAGTTCATTGACGGGCTTCTTCACGCAGAGAGAATGTGTGACGTTATCCTTCCTCGGCTTCAGGTGTGCTAATGTCATGTTCGTACACACAATCTGTTTGACCTGCCAATGCCACTGACATTTGTTTCAGAATTAGAATTTTTTTAACCCCTAAGGGAAAACTGCATTGCATTACAGAAGAGACAAGTGCTGGAGGAGGCCGAGATGCTGGACCCACGGATCAGTGCTCTGGAGGAGGATTTGGATGAAGTGGAAAGCAGTGAGGAAGAAGATGAGGAAGAAGATAAGGTAATGACAAAATGTATTAGTAAAGTGTACCATATACCATTCTGATGGACTAAACCTGTGTTTTTAGATTGATAGGTTCATTTTCTTAATACAAGTTCAATGTTGAGAGAACCTTCACTATTACTTAAAAAAGAATGCTTTCAACTATTTTTAAAAAATTATAGACATAATTAATAACTGTACATGTCCAGGGTGCGTAATCCATCAGAAAACCCTACACATTATTTGAATATTACAGGTATTGAAAACCCTATATTTAAAAAGATGTAGTTTTACTGAGGATATGAAACATTACATGTACTAAGCGTAATTTACAACATGGATTCCTTCTTCAAACATCTGTTACAATGCTTATAAAAAGTATTCACCCCTCTTGAATGTTTCACCCTTATAACACTTTAATAAATTATACCATGGTCAATATAATTTGGCTTTTTTGACAATAATTTGCAAAGAAGGCTTCTTTCATGTTAAAGTGAAAACAGTTTTACAAACTAACGTCAGTAATTTAAAAATGTATAAGTTAAAATAAATGTTTGCATAAACATTGACCCTCTTTAGGCCAGTATTTAGTAGATGCACCTTTGGCTCCAGTCACAGCACTGAGTCTGTGTGGATATGTCTCAATCATACTGGCACTCTTTTAAAGTCCAGACACAAATCCTAGATTGGCTTGAGATCTGGGCTTTGACATGGCCAATCCAGAACCTTCACCTTGTTGTCTTTGAACCATTTCTGTGGAGCTGCTGCTGTATGCTTGGGGTCGTTGTCTTGCTGGAACTCTTTTCCCAAGCTGTAGTTCTCTTGCAGACTGAGTCAGATTATTCCCTCGGATGTGGTGATATTTTTCTGGATTCGTGTTCCCCTCTACCTTTACAAGCTTTCCAGAACCTGCTGCTGAGAAGCATCCACAGAGCAGGATGCTGCCACCACCATGCTTCACAGTGGAGATGGTGTGTTTGTGGTGATGTGCAGTGTTTTCGCCAAACACAGTATCTAGTCTGATGGCCAAAAAGTTCAGTTTTTGTCTCCGGAGACTAAAGAACCTTCTTCCAATTGACCTTGGAGTCTATCACATGCCTTTGGGTGAAATCCAGGAGTGATTTCATATGAGTTTTTTTTCAACAGTGTCTTTCTCTTTGCCGCTTTCCCACACAGCTTCGACAGATGAAGAACCCGGGCAACAGTTGTTGTATGTACATTCTCTCCCGTTTCAGCCACTGAAGCTTTTGACTCCTTCAGAGTGGTCATAGGTGTCTAGGTAGCCCACCAGTCTTCTTGCCTGGTCACTCAGTTTGTAAGGCCAGCTCTAGGCAGATTTAGCCAAGTGCCATACTACTTCCATTTCTTAATCTCTGGTAGATTTGACTGAACTTCACAGGATGTCCAGTGAGTTGGAAACGTTTATATAGCCATCTCCTGACTTATATTTTTCAGTGATCTTTTCTCTTGTGTTGTTTGGAGTGCTCTTTTATTCTTATGTTGCAATTGTAGCAGGAATACTGATGGACCAGAGGCTGGACCTCCCAGACACAAGTATTTTTATACTACAGTCACTTGACACACATCAACTGAACTCAGGTGATCTCCATTTCACTAACTGTGACACTGCTGGAATCAACTAGCTGGACCTCTGTTGCATTAGGGGCTGAATATTTATGTAAACATTTATTTTGCCTTATATTTTAATTAATTGACATTACTTTGTAAAACTCTGTTTTCACTTTGACGTGACAGAATGCAAATTCTTCTCATAAAAGCCAAATATATTGACCATGATTTCATTTATCAAAGCAATAAAAGAGTGAAACATCCAAGGGGGTGAATACTGCTTGTATTCGTAATCTCATTCTTTCAGTCATTACTCAGATTGTTCACGACCATAAATGAGAGTAGGAACGTAGATAGACCGGTAAATCGAAAGCTTTGCCTTAGAGCTCAGCTTCCTCTTCAGCACGACAGATCGGTACAACATCGGCAGACAGACGCTGACGCTGCCCCAATCTGTCTGTCCATCTCCCGCACCCTCCTCCCTTCACTTGTGAATAAGACCCCGAGATACTTGAACTCCTACACTTGGGGCAGAACCTGATTCCCAACACTGAGTGGGCAATCCACCCGTTTCCGGCAGAGTACCATAGACTCAGGCTTGGAGGTGCTGATTCTCATCCCAGCCGCTGCACACTCAGTAATAAACTGTCCCAGCAAGGTCAGTAGGTCATTGCTTGACGAAGCCATCAGAACCACATCATCCGCAAACTGCAGAGGTGAGATCCTATGACCACCGACCAGGACACCCTGCGTTCCCTGACTGCCCCTAGAAATCCTGTCCATAAAAATTATGAACTGGATCAGTGAAAAACTGTGGTTAGCACAGTAGTCCAATAACTGTACACAACTCAGGTTCAGATCAGGCAGGCCGGTCTTCCCATTCACACCCCTCCATGTTTCACTGTCATTGCCAGCGTGCGCGTTGAAGTCCCCTAGTAGGACAATGGAGTCTCCAAAAGGAGCGCTTTCCAACACACCAGTCAGAGACTCCAAAAAGGGTTGGTATTCTGAAACATCATAGGCACAAACGATGATCAGGACCCGTTTCCCAGCCCGAAGGTGCAGGGAAATGACCCTTTCATTCACCGGGGAAAGACCCAACATAGATGAAGCCAGGCAGGGGGACACAAGAATGCCCACCTCCACCCGTCTCCTCTCACCCGGGACAACTCCAGAAAAGACCGAGGTCCAACCCCTCTCCAGTAGTATGGTTCCAGAACCC
The DNA here is from genome assembly GCA_015106775.1 of Etroplus canarensis. NCBI lineage: Eukaryota > Metazoa > Chordata > Actinopteri > Cichliformes > Cichlidae > Etroplus > Etroplus canarensis. Next base: position 7,993 of record VUQH01036574.1, on the reverse strand, counting down.
GAGCAGCACGTTGAGGTGAGCCCAACTATTTCTAGGTGGTTACTCTCAACGTCATCCACCAGCTTAAGCTCCTTCCCCACCAGAGGGGTGACGTTCCATGTCCTAAGAGTCAGTTTAGCCAACCGGGGTTTGGATCGCCAAGTTCTCCGCATTGGACTGCCACCCAATTCACATTGCACCGGACTCCCATGATCCCTCCTGTGGGTGGACCCATGTTGCTTCTTCGGGCTGAGCCCAGCCGGGTTCTGTGGGCTAAAACCCAGCCACCAGGCTCTTGTCTTCGAGCCTCTTCCCCAGGCCTGGCTCCAGGGCCGGGCCCTGGTAACCCCAAACTGGCAAGGTGCACAGAATCCTTGTTCTTTTTCTTCATCGGGATCCCAAAAATAAATAGCTGCATAAAATAAGGACACAAACGCTAAAAATCCATCTCATGTTGGTCACCTATTTAAACCACAAGCATAAATATAGCTAAATGTAACTACACATCGTGTTGATGCAACATTTTGGTACAGTCGTTTTCTTCTACTCATTTCCAACAGACTTCTTTCTTTATTTCCTACCAGTCCTTCCACTCTGAATGTCTGTTCAATATTTTTCAGGTCCAACTCGAGTAACATTTCTGATGATGTAGTCACATTTTTGACGTAAACACAGAAGGTGCAGATACGAAGCAGTAGAAGTAGAGTAGAAACTCAACCAATGCACAGGCACCCCACCACCAACTAGTGTCTTGGCAGGGTAACGCAGGAACACCTCATAGAAGCATAAATGGTGTTGGCCACTACCTTCTATTATGGGCTTAACGTAGATTCGCCTCAGAGGTATAAATTAAGCTTTAGACTACTTTTTAGCTTTACTGTCCTTATTTTGCACTGAGTGATCGATTTGAAGTTTTGTCACTCCTTAGCTAAACAACCAATATCAACCAACCCAGTGATGTCACAGACTGTACTTTGTAAAAAAAAAAAAAATGGCGCTGCCTCTGTTCTAAAACCTGAAACTTAAATTATTTATATTTTTATTTCAGTTTAATGGCCAGAGATAAATCTATAACAGATGTTTAGAGTAGGAATCCATGTTGTAAATTATGCTCAGTGCATGTAGTGTTATTTGTTGTCTTTTTACAGTGTTGTTCATGTTTTTATTGTTCTTTTAATGGAATATTTTCTGTCCGCAGCCGGAGAGACTTCAGACTCCTGAGCCCCACAGACGTGGTTACCGTGACAATGACAGACCTCGTCGCTCCCCATCACCGCGTTACAGACGCAGCCGCTCACCCAGACGGTAAGCGTTGTACTTGTTCTTTAATTTTGTGAAAGCTCCGTCTGTATTTGAATAAGACAACACGATAAATGTCCTTTATAGTACTGAATGTAAAAAGTTGTTTTAATAATGCTAAAAACACATTTTTATTCTACAGGAGGAGCAGATCTCCAAAGAGGAGAAGGTATGGGAACTTTTGCACGCAATTTAATCATGCTAAAACTGCAGTGCTTGTATTTGGGTCTTCAATTACTGTTAATGTGTCTGTTGTATATAAACAGCCCATCGCCACGGAGAGACCGCCATCGCAGTAAGAGTCCCCGACGACACCGCAGCAGGTCCAGAGACAGACGGCACCGTTCAAAATCCCCAGGTAAAGAGAGGGAAGATTAGTAGAAAAGCACAGATCAGTGGCCAAGGAGTGTAACTACAATAACAAACTGCTGTGAATGGAGAAAAAACATGATGACTTGAATACTATGTAAACAACATTCAGCATCACACCTTCAACTTACAGGTTCAGAGTCAGAATTCTTTTATGATTCTTTAACCAGAACACTCTTCACATACTCTTCCTTCAAGATGACCCCTACTCCATTTCTCTTCCTACCTACACCATGGAACAACAGTTTGAATCCACCTCCGATGTTCCTGGCCTTGCTTCCCCTCCACCTGGTTTCTTGCACACACAATATATCTACCTTCCTTCTCTCCATCATATCAGCAGCTCTCTCCCTTTACCAGTCATAGTCCCTACATTTAAAGTCCCTACTCTCATATCCACCCTCCTGCCTTTCCTTCTCTCTCTCTGCCTCCTAACACACCTTCTCCCTCTCCTCCTCCTCCTTTGTCTTTGGCCGACAGCAGCATGGTTTCCACCGGCATCCTGTTGGCTAATGACACCGGAGGCGGTTGCTGTTAACTCGGGCCATGAATCCCTCCCCCTTTACACAAGCTTGGGACTGCACTAGGAGTACACTTGCTTGTGGTCCCCCCCCCCCCATTGGCTGACTTAATCTGCAGGCATTCAAGTTGGAAAAAGGAAACAAATGTACAGAACGTCATGTGATTTAGAACATATATAGGTTTTGTGCTTGAACTCAAACACCCAGAACAATAAAAATTTCATGAAATGACCTGTGAATTGGGATGGCATGTGTACTATGTCACTGAAGTTCTGGTTTATCTGTAAGTGAGCAGTTAAAGATCTACAACAGCTTGTTAAATAATCATTTGAATGACTGAAAACTCTATTGCTAATGTTTCTGTTTTACACTGCCACCTATCTGTATTTTAAACGCAAATCACAGATTATTATGAGACATTACCAGGTCATATATATTGGGATATACTGAAGTGGCCATTCTTACCTCCAACAGGTTTTATATAATTATATATATATATTATTTATTTATTTAAAACTATTGGAACATATTTGTTCAAGGATTGGGATCAGGGCTGCTTCTAGCCAGCCATTAATGGTCAGTGAGATGCAATGGATTTTGCAAAGATCAGTCCAGTTTAGCCCGCACTACTACTGCTACAGTAATACTTGTCATGGAGATTCAGCTTTTTATACAATTACAATCTACTGATGTTTGATTTAAACAATGTTTTGTGAAGGTCACCACAGAAGCCACAGACATCGCAGCCACTCCAAGTCCCCAGAGAGGTGAGTGTTGTTTATGATTACTAATGTGTAGCCAGATATCTCTCTACATTATTTGACTGCTGGGTTGAAACATAAACAAGATACATGTACAAATAACTGCTGTAATTCTTTCAATACTTACAAGGAGGAAGAAAAACACATTACCTTGCAAATATTTTTCATAAATAAAAGAAGCCAAAGTTACTTAATGCTTACAAATGGGTAACTGAAAAAAACTTTTCTATTGCCATCTTTAACTGTCAACATCACCATTTAAATCCTTTCACATGAAGCTCCCCAGAAGATAGGTTTAACCTTTAGCCCCAGTGTCGTCGTATTAGAATGAGATATGCTCTGTATATTCAGATTGATTTTGTATTCCTTACAGGAGTTCAAAGAAGAGTCACAAGAAGAGTCGAAGAGGAAACGAGTGATCTTCCTTTGTTATGCACGTCTTTCTTTTTTTTATTAAGATCTTGTTTTTAAATCGTGTATGCTTTTTTTTCCCATTTTGCTTTTCTCCCTTTTTAAAAAAAGTTACAAGTCAATTCAGTTTTAGATGTTGGACCTCTGACCTGTCTGTAACAGATTTCAAATCTAGCTCTCACAGGTCTTTGAGCAGTGGGTGTCTCATTTTGTTTGTAACTTTCTGAGAGACCAAATCAAAGGATACACCTTTTTCCACCTGATTATAATTATAACTGGTAACTTTCCGATTTGTGTAAGTTTGGAAAATATTCCTTGTGACCATGTTCAGTATGCCTAGAATGTGTTCGCACAATGACCTGATCTTTATCACAGAAATAAAGGCCCTAATTCATAAGTCGGGACTCTGTGTAGTTTGCTTGGTAAAACAGTAGCACTTATTTACACATATCTGTGAATGCTGCACATTTTGACTGGCTCTACAGGACATGCAGTTTTCTAAAGTCTGACTTTCACTCAATGCATGGGAAGAAAGCAGTAAAGGTGTTCTGCTAATGTGAAGTGAAAGCCTGTCTGATGCTATGCTCAGCATCACCATCGGAGAATGCTGCAAGTCTCCAAAAAGTCAAAAGCTTTGGGGGTTTAGGGAAATATGACTAAAACTACAACAAAGAAAATTAAACAGCAGTATATACTGAGAGATAGTGTTTCTCTTGAGCTATTTTTCAATTGTGCACAATGGAAAATATGGTGTGAAATGACAATAAAAATTGCTAATATTTTCAGATGTGACTCAAAAAACAGCATGCTAATCTATGGATACATCCCTACTGGAACCCAGAGATGGTTACCAAACAACAGTCAAATAAAAGAATAATGGAGCATATAAAGATCATTGCAGGACAACAAACTTAAGCTTTTTTATTTTTATTGTATTTTATTAACAAGTTGGGAATGTGTTCAGACATATTTGCTTTTACATGCTAAATAGTAAATGGGTAACATGCATGGCTGACGGCGTTTTAAGTTGTGAAAATTTCAGCTTTGCTTGCTGCATTAATAACATGCCCCACATTCATTCATTTGTTTGTTATCTTCTGCACGGTGGTGCAGTGGTTAGCACTGTTGCCTCACAGCAAGAGGGTCCAGGTTCAAATCCACCTGCTGGCTACCTTAGGCCTTTCTCTGTGCAGTTTGCAGGTTCTCTCCAGCTTCCTCCCACAGTCCAAAGACTGGCAACCTGTCCAGGGTGTACCATACCCGATGACGGTGGGGATGGGCTCCAGTGCCCCCTGAACTGGATAAGCGGAGGATGTCCCACATAAAAACTGTGTTTGCCCCATGTTTAGTTTTTTTGGGACCTGGTCACCCTAGAACCAACATAGCACCACAGTGTTGCTGGGCCCACACACTGCCAACACTGTCTTCAGCACAAGTCTCTCTGCCCCTCAGAGACCTGAAGATTGTAGTTCACGTTCTTCTCGTCCAATCAGATTAAGCCTAGTAGGTTCTGCCAGGAAGAATGGGTTAAACCACCCATGTCCAGGTGTGTAAATCTTGTTGAGATTTAGGAATACTGGAAGTTGTAACTTCTGCCAAAGAAGGTTATATAAAGTACTGAATGAAGGAACACATTTTAATACTTTTTAAAAGACATGTTTTATCCATGAAATTAAATTTACAATACAGCAATGTGAGCAAATAGTTGTGCTGTCTGACTATGTAAGCAGTTATTTTAAGAAATCATTCAAATCATCAGTTTCTTAAGCTGTAGCTTTTAAAAGTTGTAATCTGAATGTAATGGATTTCTTATATAATAACCACAAAAGCAAGGTTTCTTCATGTACATGCTATTTCATTGTATTAATTTATCCTAAAGGTAGTTTAACACACTTTCCATCTACTAATCAAGTGGCAAATGCATAACAGAAACTCATAGTTTATGTATCACAACAGCAAATGTAAGATACAGAAACTTTAAATCCACCACCAAGATTAAATAAGAACACTGCAAACACCGAGATTATACGATATAACATGGGTAATAGTCATGAGAGTTAAGGTGGTTATTAAATTTCACTCCACTAGTAACATACTTAGGTTAAACATTTTATATGTGAAATAAAAGCTAAAGCCAGTCTCTCTTTTTTTCATTTCCATCTACATTTCAAAGCAGCAAGAATATTTTGCCATCTGCTGTTAACAGAAATTTGGAGGTCGGCTGAGAAAGAAAAAGCCATGTGTACATCTGTTCTTATAGCCATGACCACAACGTTGCTATCAGTGCCCAGAGAAACACAAACTACTTCTTTACCCTGAAATGTGGTTAGGGTTAGGGTAACCCTGACTATGCTGCAGTTTTTTTTGTCCACACAACACAATTGTCAGGTGCCGCCAAATTTGCCACATTGCATCTTAGTCCACTTCCAAAAGTGAAAACTGAAGTGACTCATTGTTTGGACACACTGGATGAGATCCAGAACATGATGCACTTCCAAGGCAAAAATTTGCAGCCACACTGTCCAAAGGTGCACAAGAAGATAACCCTGCACATGAAGTTGGCAAATTTCAGATCACATATGGTTCTACAGAACTTTCTGATTGCATCTTTTAATGGTTAAATCTTCTCCTAAATCTTCATAAATTGTCTTGTTATTCTCTGAACAAAGAAGTTATTTGCAAATTCATATTTACATGCCTCTTTTATTTCTCAGCTGACCATTGAGTCTGTAAAGTAATATGGATTCAGAATGTCTCTCACTAAAACCTACATGCAGGGTCATCCTTTTGCAGGTTTGCCAGAAACTCCCCTATTTTTCTGCACATCTGCCCCCTACCTCGATTTCTAATCTTCACCAACACTTTCATGCTGTTCTCTCGGAAGAAGGATTCCTCTGGTATGGCCACTGTCTTCATGTGATAATTTACTGATGCTTCGCACTTCTGGCAATCAAAGTTTAAGTATTTTGCATAGCTGTTGTAGAGCATTTGTTTGTCTCCAGGTTCCAGATCTTTCTCTAGGAGCTCCTGGTACATCTGCTCTGCTTTAACCAGGCAGTGGCTTGTTTTTGCGTAAATATTTGCGAGGTCAACTTTCTTCACAAGTGAAGAACTGGGGTAAAGGGAAATCACCTCCTTATGAAGACTGATTGCTCTGTTGACCATGCTTTGCTTTGGCTGACTGTCCCTGAAAAAAAGGATCTTCCATTTGTAGCAGAGTGCAGCACACCTCTTCAGGTAACGCTTGTCTGGATGATTCTTAAGAGCCTCCTCTGCCAAAATGATGGCCTCATCAATGGAGATGTGTTTTCTGTACAGCCTCAGTAAGGCTTTCATGCCACTGTAGCTGCTGACAGGATTCTTTAGAATCTTCCTGGCCAGGTCACACGCTTCATCTTCTATGTGCTCTCCTCTCTCTGCAGCTTGCTCCAGGTAGTGAACTGCAAGGTACAAGTTCTCTGGATCCTGTTCCTTGGCAATTCTCATTTTCTCCAAGATTTCAGCACTCAGGCCTGTGTCACTGTGCTTATGTGCGTTCACTAGCCCCAACACGCAGCTGGTCTGCCATTCCACCATGTCTGGTTGCATCCTGATGGCTCTCTGGAAGTAATCTGCAGCCAGCAGCTTTTTATCTTTGCTAAACTTCATCAGGGTCCATGCTTTTTCTGCGTAGACCTCTGCATGGAGCTCATCCTGGGATGGAGATGGGTATTCATTCATCAGGGCATCGATCTTTGACAGGTAATCCTGGCTCTCTTTTATTCCACCTTGACAATGGTGCAGCCAAGCCAGGTTCCCATAATTCACCACCAACCAGGGACCCACATCTGTGTTTCTCATCCGGCGGAAGGCCTCTGTTGCCCTGCTGAAGAAGCTTTGGGTATCTTCAATGAGGCCCAGCTGGTAGTGGGTGAATCCCTGCAAGTTGTAAATGTGACCCAGCCAGCTGTTTCCCTCCTTGGTGTCAATGTCCTCCAGCTCGTCCCGAATACGGAGAAGCTTGGACCTGCTGCAGTCGAGATCCCAGGTGAAGTGGCACTGCAGGGCCTCCAATTTGGAATTCATTGTGGACTGACTCTCAGCAGAACTGGTGGAGAATCATTAAAATATATGTAAGCATAAAACACATCAACATGGAGTTAAATTATCTTACCTTGTGCTTAGGAGGATAGAAATTATTTAAGGACCATTATGCAGCCAATAAGGAACTAAAATATACAAAAAGAAAAATAATACAACAGTGAAGCAGACAAGGAGAGGCAGAGAGAAAGGTAAGAAGCAGTACTGCTTATCTAGTTCAGGGTCATGGAAGGAGCATAAATGAAGATGAGGATGCTCACATTCACACCTATGGCCAATTTAGCATGTCTATAGACAGTGGGAGGAAGCTGGCTCAGAAGCACTGAATAAACAATTATATAAGGAATGGAATTATAAGATAAAACTTTATTATTTTATTATTTATTATATCCCAAAGGAAATTCTTCTGCCAGATAGCTCCAGAATTACAGTAACAATAGGAGGCAGAGCTGCAGGTGGCAGAATTGAAGATGTTGAGAGTTTCCCTGGGAGTGACCAGGATGGACAGGATTAGAAATGAGTCCATCAGAGGGACAGCTCATGTTGAGAAATTTGGAGACAAAGTAAGAGAGG